>RJWM01010927.1:0-37627 GCA_004363535.1 Dasyprocta punctata
TTTTTTTTTTTTTTTCAAATATTACTGTATGAGAAAACTGTTGACCCTGGGTGCAATATATTGAAAATACCTTCTTCCAGTTTGGTATTTGTTTTTAATTTCTGTTTATGGTATTCTTAACCACACAGATGTTTTTAATTCTCATGCAGTCAGTTATGCCCATGTTTTCCTTTCTGGGGTTGGAAAGGCCTTGTGCACCCCAGAGTTTTAGGGGCACCATCTCTCTTCCTGGGACCTTGTGTCTGGTGGCTCTGAGTCTGCAGACACACAGTCATCACCTCAGGCAGCTCGCTTGAATAATTAGCTGGAGAGTAGTGACCACAGATGAAACGTAACTTTTTGGTCTTAAAATGGATGGAAGTTGGTTTTTCCTACAGACGTGCCACGGCACCCCAGTAAATCCTGTCAGTGGAGTTGGGGAGAATTAAGCCACCTTTTCGTGCACTCGCCACACCCCACATGGCTAAGGTCAGCTCAAGGTCGCTGCAGCCCCCTGACCCTGTGAGGTCTCTCTGAGCAGACACTGACCGACAAGGTGACGAGAAGCTCAGGGCCATCGTCCCCTAACACTGGCAGGGGTGGCTTGGCAGCCCGGAGGGCGGCGCCCACTGCCACATCTGCAGCCACGAGGAGAGGGCTGGCCTGGGGGGAGGGTCTCAGGAGGCCCCGCTTCTCTTCACTTTTCCTTCACGGCAACAGAGAAAAGATCTGCCTTGCGGAATTTCATAAATCACAACTATTTTAGCTCGGAGGGTCAAAGATTGATTAAGGTCTGCGCCATCAGGCCTTGTGTGCATGGGGAGCCCGTCCCGAGCGCCCTCTCTTTCCCAGACCCGAGTGTCAGCAGTTTTCCGGGAAAGTGATCTTTTTATGTTTAGCATCATCGCAGCCGATTACCGTAACGCAGCTCACTGGCTGTGCTGCTGGTAGCCGGGCACCGGAAGGAGGCGGCTGCGGCCAGCGCGAGGCAGCCCGAGCGTGGCCTGCCTGGGCATTCTGTGCCCACCCTCTTGCAGTCCCTGGGGAGGAGTCAGGCCCCGGTCGCTCTGCAGCCTCTCAGCTGGAAGCCGCACGACTCCCTATTTCCAGGGACACAGCGCCTCCTGTGGCCTTTTGCAGGGCTCTGACACCTGCAATGCTTCCTCCATGCCAATGCTGCCAGATAAAGCGATGCCCCCTGTGGCTCCACCTGGGGGAACTCCCCTCAAACAAAAATTTTGAGGGTGTTTACCTCTGAATCCACAGAACGGAAATGCAGTTTTGGCTGAGCTCCTGGCCCCAGCTTGACCCGCCACAGAGGTGGTGCTGGGTCCCTCGCATTGTGAGGAACTCGGGGGACGCGAGGGTCCTCCTTTGTCCCTGGGTTGTGCCTGGCCAGAGGGTCTTGCGGTCATGACACCAACAAAGGCTGGGTCATGTGGTGGCAGTGCTGCTGTCATCCTCAGGGCAAGAGCCACCCCGGGGGCACCTAGGGCCCGCAGTTCCCAGGAGGCTCAGAACCCAGAGAGCACCACCGAAGCCCACCTACGGACCAGGGCGACCCGGCCCCAGCCTCCCGGGCACAGAAAGACCAAGGCGCCCTGCTGTGGGCTGCGCTGTGGGGACACCGCTGGCTGACCAGAGTGACAGGTTCCGTGCCCTTCCTGCCATTTATGGCCCTGGGCTTGCCCCCTCCATCACCCGCCCTGACACGAGCCGGCACCTTTTGCCACAGAAAAACACAGTGGTCCTGAGCCCCGGCCTTCTGTCCAGCCTCCTCCCCCCAGGCCCTCTCGCTGGAAGCTGTAAGGGCCCCCAGGAGTGGGAAACTCCTGCAGCGCTTCGACCGCACCAGTTCCCATGTCTCCCGCCTCCCTCCCTGGTCACCCCCTGGGAAGTACTCCGTCAGGGCTCTGTCACTGCAGTCCAGTTCCTGGCCATGTTGCCGGGGACACTAGATGGGTGACCGTTGGCGTGAAGGTGGCCTCTCCCCCGGGCCCCTGAACGAGGACCCTGGCTCGTTGTTCCTCGTGGTGATCGCACACCAGCTGGGCCTGGCTCGGGGCTGCCACTCGCTGGAGGTCTGCTGGGCACACAGCAGCCTGCGAGGCCAACAAAGGACGAGGGGAGGGGTCTGTGGCTCCCCACCCCGGGTGGGCACCGAAGAGATGGGGCAGAGCCCAGTCAGCCTCCCCCACCACAGCCCAGGAACCAATAGCAGCCTGGGGTGCTTGCTGCTGTTAGCCATGGGGGAGCCCCATTGCTCCGACGGCCTGGGATCAGAGCCTAGCCTACCTCCATCAGGGGTTCCATTGATCCTGGGGTCTGTGGGATGCAACACCCTCACCCATGACCCGAGCCTGGGCCAGGCCCAAGGTGAGCTGCAGCAAGGCTAGCGGCCCTCGGGGCTCAGCCGCAGTGGGCACCCAGTGCCTTCAGGGTCCTGGCCCCCGGAACCCTCCTGCACCCCTGCCACGGAGCGACAAGGAGGTGCTAGGCCAGGCCTATGCACAGGACGGGGCTCCCCAGGCCTCACTCAGCCCTGTCAGAGGCTTGACCCTGCCGTGGTCATCAGGGGCGCAGACCTGCCAGCTCTGCTGCCCCTGCGTGTCCTGTGCCGTCCCATCCCGCCCACACTGACTGTACTCAGAGCCCCTGGCAGCTCCAGGACAGGGCCTGTGGGGCTCCGAGCCCAGTGAAAAAGACAGAGATCCCCAGTCCTCCCAGACCCGACCCCGATGCACCCCCAGGGCCACGTGCCTGCCTCAAACCACTGACGGTGGCCAGCCAGCCTCGTCTGAAACACACGCGTAGGGATGGGGCAGGGCTGGTCCCCCGGGCAAGGCGAGACCCACCGCACCTGCCAAAGGCCCAGCAGATGTCACCGCCCACCTGCGCTGGGAGCTCCGAAAGCCTCTGAGGGGGCCACGGGGGAGCCATCACTGGGGTGTCTCTTCCAGGTTTACGAGCGGCTCTCCCAGCCCAGGCCCTGGGAGTCACACTCGAGAGACCCTGTGATTGTGCCCTGCAGTAATTTTCAGGCTAGAGGTAATAAAGCGAAGTGGATTTTTACAACGCAGGCTCTGCCACTTGGGTGTGCACGCAGGGCCTATGTTTGGGGGCCCGGTGACAGAGAGGACATTAAGAGTTTAATTTGCAATATGGGCAAGGATCGTTCTGGAGCTCACTACATGTGAGGCCAGTTCTAATCCATCAGAAGCTTGTTGCAGGAGCTGACAGCCCGCTGGTTCCCTCGAACACTGTTTAAGGCGGAAGCCAGATAACCGCACATCCGCGTGGGCAGTGAGGGACGGAGGGGCCCTCGCCATCCCCAGCTGTTGAGCAGGTGGGCATAGCTCAGAGGAGCTGCGGTGTCGGAGGTCCCAGGCCAGGTCCCTCTCCGGGCTGCGGTCCCACAGGTAGGAGACACTCCGAGGCCCAGCTGTGGCTTCCCCTGGGGGTGTGAGTCTCCCGGGAGCACCCCCAGACAGCGAGCTCCTGCGCGTGTTGATGGGAGGTGCCCGGGCCTGCGCCCTGCAGCCCCGCAGCCAGGAAGGCGGCAAGTGGTCCAGCTGGGCTGCCGCCAGCCGGCTGAGTAAAGCTGCTAATGAAATAACACCGGTTAAAAACGGGTCTCGCTGTCCCAGCCGGAGTGCTTCGCTGGCCCTCAGCCCAGCGCTTCCCAGCGCAGGGTCAGGTGGGTCCCCGGTGCGGCAGGACCCCCAGCATGGCCCCCGCCCAGCAGGCGTGCAGAGCTCGTCCCACTGCTGCCTGCTCAGGACCCTCTTTGCAGTCTCCATGCCGGGTTCCTTAATGGCAGTCAGTCCCTTGGGCCTAACTGGTCTTGGGCCCCTCCCCCAACCCAGTGGCCTCTCTTTTCCCTTGGGGCCTCAGATGATGGCTTCCGTTTGTGTAAAGGTCAAATGGGCTCGGCACTATGGCTGAGAGAAGGTGTCCGCCGGAGCCCCCTCTAGTACTGAGGAATGATGGCCACCGGCCCACCCCCCGCTTTTACTTCATAAAGCCATTTATCATGGGAGGGACCTTCCAGACAAGGGGGCTTTCTTCGTAGCTCCCGAGAGTGACAAAGTTTACATCTCCCTAGGATGCTCGGGGTGTTCCTCCATTCCCAGGTGGACCAGAGCTGTCCGGAGTGGTCAGCAGCAGTCAGCACAGCTGGACGAGGCAGCCGCCGAGAAGTGGAGCCTGGGCCCCCGGCCCCAGTCCTGTCGCAAGCGGGCTCCAGCCTGGTGGAGCAGGCGAGGCCAGCAGGTCCTGGCAGCCTGGGCCACGGGAGGGCTGTGGGTCCTGGGCGCCACGTGCATGGTAAATGTCATTTTCCCAAGATGCCTCGCGAGTCTCTAGCTCCAGACTTCTCCAACAGGACTGTGCCCCCGCCCCCAGAGAGGGTCTCTGTGCCCATGCCCAGCAGTGCCACATGGCCCAGAGACGTGGCTATGAGAAGCGCTGGCTCCGCCCGTCTCAGGGGCACTGCAGGAGGCAGTGAGTGGGAGCTGCCCTGGACCCAGCTGAGCGCCCCAGACGCTCAGGGCCCCCGGCTCCAGATTTTCCCAGGTGAGGCCCAGACACTGGGAAGCAGAAGGGGCTGTCCCCGCATGGCCAGCCACACCTGGCCACAGCCCATGAGCAGCAAGGGGCTGTCTTCTAGCCCGGGTCTGGGCTTCCAGGGTGGCAGAATGTCTACGACATTGTGCTAGGCCCGGCAGCATCGCAGGGAAGGATAAGCAGGCTCTGGCCCTTCGGGGGCTCAGGCCGGAGGCCCCTGGGGCCCTGGCATGATTCTGAGTGCTTTTCCATGGCATCTGCTGGGCGAGCGCCTCCTGCAGCAGCTTGCTGGGCCCTCTGGGTGGGGCAGACTTCGCCTCCGCCTCACTGATGTCACTCTGCCCCCCTCTTGGTCTGCTCCTGTCACCCAGCTCCAGGGGACCGCTGCTTTGCCACAGGACTTTTGTACTTGCAGGTCTGGCCTCAGGAAGCATTTGGACACAGGACACTCCCCATTACCTGAGGTCGACTGACGTGCTCTGGGAACTGCAGACCACCCCTGTCTCTGTCTTTGTGGGGTCAGGAAGTGACCACTCACCCATTCATGGGACACATAATTGGGGACGGGGGCTGTTCATTCCTGTGTTGCAGTCCTGAGTCCTTAACTTACTGGGATTTTTTGAGAAATTGCCTTCTCCCCTCATACTACAGGAACACAAGCCTAATGTAAAATCCACCAGCGCCTCCTGGTTGGGAAAGAAATTGACCCTGGCATGGAAGGACTTGCCAGGAAATTTGCCGTCAGGCCCAGGGCTGGTCCGTCTCCCCACAGGGCCTGCATGGGATGGGGCCTGGTGTGTGCTCAGCTGGAGGGGCAGGCTGTGGGCGGGGCAGGTATGCTCACGGGTGTCCCAGACCCTGGGCGGAGCTGCCCAGCTCCAAGCTCCCATGTCCACGTCAGGGGTCAGCGTGGCTCTGTGGCGGGGGTAGGCATGTGCCCATTTCCTGGCGAGGTCACCAGCAGAGCCAGCGGGTGGGTGCTGGCAGGGCTGAGGCTCTGCCCTGTGAGGCTCTCGCTGCCTGGAGAGCTCCAGCTGGGGTCGTCAGTTCTGAGCTCTCTGGGGAAACAAACCAGGCCCTTTTCTGACTTTGCCTTCCTCCCCAAACAAGGGACTCTGGAGCTGGGAGGATGCAAGGCGGCTCCCGTAGAGGATGACTGGGTCCCTCCAGCTCCTGTTGACAGGGCCTGTGGGGGTCGCACAGGGAGGGTGGGTGTCTCGGTGAGCAGGCAGGGTGGGGCTAGGTCACACATCGGCCACTGCTTGGTCCAGTTCCCTTCCCGGGGCATCCATCACCCCCCAAAGCAGGGGCAGGTGCTAGAGCTGGTTTGGAGGGTGCACGGGACCTGCAGCCACTACAGCTCCCCCTCAGCCCAGCACTGCAGCCAGGCACGGCCACTGAAGCACCGTCTGGCCCAAGGCCTCCCCAGCCCGGCATGCCCTAAGGATGCTTTAACCAAGGGCATTAAGCTGTCACTGTGCATATGCTTCACACCCTTCCTGCCTTGCCTGATGGTGGGTGTGGATGAAGCGCCTCCCTTTCCCGTCTTTTCCTCCCCCACTGAGTCACTGCCGTCCGCCCAGACTGCCCACGCTGGCTCTGAGCTCATCGGCAGGGTCATCAATCATCTACCTCTGGGGGAAGTGCCGAGGAGACATGGTCTGACTTTGCCGTCCATCTGAGGCAGCCGGGCCAGCTCAGGAGTGCTGGGCGGAGCCAGCGCAGATTCCGGTCCCTGCTACCCCCGCCCACCTCACCGTGCAGCCACAGGTGCATCTTGGGCTACGATGGGTAGGCAACGTGGACCCAAGGGCTTCCCTGCGGGCTGCCCTCTGATTCAGGGCACAGTGGGTGAGTGACTACTTTCACCGTGATCTGTGCCTGGAGCTGCCACCCCACTGCAGACCAAGAAAGGGAAGCCACAGTGTCACTAGGTCGGCCTAACAGCCCTGCTCCACTGACCTAGCTGCTGGCCCTGACCTCACCGTGCCAGACAAGGACAGCACCGGCCTCAGTGAGCGACTCACAGCCCTCGCCAGCCCCACGCCGAGGGCATGGCCAGCTGCTGGGCACACGGCCAAGGGCCACGCTTTCATGGTTCACGAAGATGCACGCTAGAAACCCCTGAAAGGAGCCATGGAGGCTGCTTTACCCCCAGCTCCAATTGTGTCGCAGAGGTAGGGGCCACTGGCTCCAAAGAGGCCCTGGGCAAGACTCAAAGCTCTTCCCAGGACCGAGCACAGCCCGCAGACTGGGGAGGAGGTGAAAGGAACAGCCGCCCTGGCTTTCTGGTGCTTTCAGTGGGGACAGACGCAGCCCAGCAAGGGCTCTGGCTACTGATCTGATCATCAAGCTGCCCCTCGAGGAGTGATGGGATCCAGGGTGACCTGCACCCCCAAACAGACGGTCTGCATTCCCCAGAGACACGGGACAGGACCCTGAATCCATGCAGCATCACCTCCACAATGTTCAGGATGTGAAACAAAATTACTCTACAGATGAAGAACTAGGAAAGTGTGACCCCTCCAGAGAGATACGCCAATGAGATACCAATCCCAGAATGACCCAGGTGCTTACTGCAGCTGTTACGGCGATGCTTCGTACAATAACACACCTGTGTGTGCACACATGAGGAAGAAATGAACGAGTATGAGTTCTCAACACAGAAATAAGAAATATGCAAATGAGTATTTTAGAACTAAAAAGAAATACAAGCCAAGTGTAGTGGTACATGTCTGGATGAGGCAGGAGGATTGAGTTTGAGCTCAGAAACCTTTTTTTTTTTTTTTTTTTTTTTTCTGATACTGGGGATTGAACTCACAACCTTGTGCATGCTTGGCAGGTGCTTAAACCACTGAGCTAAATCCCTGGCCCAAGTTTGAGCTCAGGCTGGGTAGTTTGATGATTTAGTGAGAACCTATGTCAAAAAAAAAAAAAGTAATAATAAAAGGGTTGGGACAAACAGTGCAAAGATGCTGGTACTAAAAAGGAAAAAGAATACAACATCTGCAATATGTGTGACAGGTTCAGTACCAGAACAAAGATAAGGAGCAAAGATGGTGACTTGAAGATAAGTGACATAATCTCTAGGAGATAAAAAAGATGAGCAGAGCCACAGGAAGCAGACGGACAGCATCGGGGTTCCCAAGCACATTTGGCTCTGGAAAGAGGACCAAGAGTCGGGTAGCAAAGTTATTTGAAGGAGGGGTACTAGTGAAATCATTCAGATGTGGTGGAAAACATCACTGTAGACACTGAGAAGCTCAGTGAACCCCAACAAGGATTAAAACTGCACCCAGGGATATCATAATCAAATTGCTGAAAACCAAGGGAAATTTCTTAGAAGCTGCTGGAGTAAAAGCACACATTTCCTTTGCAAAAAAGATGTCAAATGATGGCAGATTTCATGGTGGAAACCATGGAGGCTGGAAGACAATGGAACAACTTTTTAAAGAAAAACCCTCAGTTCTGAAGGCATCTGCCCTTTCCTTCTAAGTGTATGAGGATATGGACAAAAAGTTGTACACAATTCTGTGTTCTTCTCTTATGGGCTGTAGTCTGGGGGGGTTGTTTTCAATTTCTGAATTTGTAATGTGCATCTCATCTCTTATTTCCTTGCTCAGTCTGACCAGATGTTTATTTTATGAGTCTTTTCAAAGAACTGGAACTTGAGAAAATTGACTTTCTCTATTGTTTTTCATTTTGTATTTAACTGATTTCTACCCTGATCTCTGTGATTTCCTACTTCCTGTTTGTAGAGATCGGCTTATCCTTCCTTTACTATATGTTTTTTAAAGTAAAGTTTATATCTTAGTCAGCAACCTAAATATTCGTGGTCTGTGGGCCGCTTGGTGTCTGTCACAGTCATTTAATTCTGCTGTCACCGCCCAAAAGCCGCCGCAGAAAACGTATAAATGGACACGGAAGCCTGCCTTGCCCTAGACCTGCGTCTGCAGAAACAGAAAAGGCCAGACTCGGCCCGTGGCTGAGGTTTGCTTATTCCTGGCTTGGATTATCAATTTGTGATAGTTCATCTTTTCTCATTGAGCAATTAGTGTTATAAAAAGGTATCCCAATTACTGCACCTTACAAAGACTGATAACTTGTTTTGATTTTTTTTTTTTTTTTGGCACCAGGGATCGAACTCACAACCTCGAGCCTGCCAGACAGGCGCTTAAGCCATTGAGCCGAACTCCCAGCCCTAGTTTTTTGAGGCAGGGTCGCACTATGTAGCTCAGGTTGGCCTTGTGCTCATGTTGTAGCCCAAGCCGGCCTCGAACTCACAACACTCCGCCTACCTCAGCCTCCCGAGTGCTGGGATTAAAGGTGTGCACCACCACGCCTGGCTTTGTTTTGATTTTCAATGAATTAAAAACATTTTCTAATTCCTTCCTCTGTCTGTCATGAGTTTGGACAGCTCCTCCAGCCCTGGTCCATCCCAAGAGACGATCAATGACCCTCCTTCGAGGGCCCGCTCTGTGAGCAAGCCCACCAACCGAGGGCCCCACGGCCCCCACCATGGCTCTCACACGGCCATGTCTACCAGGCCAGCTGCCTGCACCCAGGGCCAGCAGAGTCATTCAATCCTGAGCTCCTCGCCTGCCTTGCCCGTGCCTCCTCCCAGACACCCCGTGAAGGCCCTGGTCCCACTGCCCCTCACGGTCCCTGCCTCCTGGCTGAGCGTGTGGACCCCTCGCCCAGTGTGTGTGCCCCGTCTCTCCAGCTACCTTCTCAATGCACCGTCTCCTCACCTGTTGCCTCACCGCATGGGAACACATTTTAAACCCTGTCATTTCCTCTTTGTCCCTGGCTCCCAGCGCACAGGTGCATGCCTGCCGGTCCCTGGCACTTCTAAACTGCCGCTGAATGATCTTGGATAAGCCAGCTGTGTCCCTCTGGCCTCCAGTGTCCCTCTGTCAAATAAGTCCCACAATAACAAGCATTTGGGAGTGGTCACTCTGTCCTGGAGCACATGGCAAGTAGCTCTGCTACGTGCCCTGGGGTGTTGGCCTGCCGGAGGGTCCTTGCAGGGAAAGCTGCCCAGAGCGGGCCAGCTGGAGACGCACGGTCCACGTGTTCACGGGCGTGGTGTGCCCCTAGGACAGGCTGGTGTGGAGGACAGTGACAGCCGCGGCCAAAGGCCTCTCACCAGAGGCTGCCTGCACCCCCACCTTAGCGGCTATTTCCTTCAAGTGAGGCTCTGCTCCCCCAGAACTCTCTCGGAAGCCTCTTGAGTGGGTTCCGCCAGGAGGAGCTTCCTGTGCCGAGAAAGCCTCTGAATGACCTCCAGGCCCTCTCTGCTCTGCACTGCTAAGAAAGAGGCTGAGGCCGACACACCCGGGGGGAGGGGTCTCTGGGCTCCTCACCACGACACCTCCCGCTTCTTCCAACTGATGCCGAAACACGAGAAGGAAAAGACAATGTCAGCAAATGGGGAAACGGCAGCTACCACTGGGGCTGGCACCTGGGGCTGGCTTTCCCTTGCAGTTGGTTTGGGGACTCCCAGGAGGTCTACAGCTGACCCCTGTCACTGTGTCTCTTTGGGCCGGCACTGCAGGACCCCACTTTCCATCAGGGCTTCTCTGGTGTGACACCACCCACTTACTTGCCCAAAGCCACCTCACTCTTGAGAAAGTAGCTCACCTGCAAGATTCCTTTTGAAATACCCTCACCAACATGGCTAGGACACAGATCCACAGTATGGAGAGGTCCCCCACCCTGGCCAAACCTGGGCACCTGAGCGAGAAGGGGCGAATGAGCTCCAATCCATGGATCAGGAATCTGTGAGTCCATACTGACATAGCTGGAGAAGCAAGTGGGGGCTGTGAAGAGAACGTCTCCTTACAGTAGGACTCCAGCTGACAGGGGCATGGCGGTGGGGACAGAAAACTCCTGCTCAGCTGTGTCGCAGGCCTCACTGCTTCGGGTGGGACGGGAGGGCTGGCAGGGGCGGGCTGCTCCCGGGGTACCCTCCCCCGACCCTTATCGTGAGAGGCGTCAGTCACTTCTCCCCTGAGGCCCCGCAGACGCCACTCAAGGGGCACAGGGTCGTCCTCAGCCCCAGCCGAAGGCAGACACCGGAGACCTTCGCCAGCACTTGGTCTCATTCTTATCTAAAGTGTATCACCCGAACGTAATCGCACGGAAAAGTGGGGTGAATCCAAATGGAGGCGCAGTCCACAAGTAACTGGCCAGTATTTGTTAAAGATGAGAACAAAGACTGAAGGGTTGCACAGGGCAGAGGTGACGAGGACAGGAAACTAAATGCACACAGAGCCCGGGACAAGGAACCAGAGCATTGTTGGTCCGCAGCTCGATGGCGGTGCCCTGCTGTGGGCCGGCTCTGGGCCCTCTGGGTGGGGCCGCCCGGTGCACTCGCTGCTGTTCTGCAGTGTTTTTATCAGTGTGCATGGGGATTGAGTCCCATGCGTGCTGGGCAAGTGCTCTACCACTGCACTGTACCCACTGCCTCTTTTTATTTTATTTTATTTTATTATTTTATTTTACTTCATTATTTTTGGGGCAAGTACCAGGAATTGAACTCAGGACCTCACACTTGCCAGGCAGGCACTGTATCACTGAGCTACATCCCCAGCCCCATTTATTTTATTATGGGACAAGGTCTTACTAAGTGGGCAGGGTGGGCTCGAACGCATGATCCTCCTGCTTGAGGGTCCCAAGCACCGGGGTTTCAGATGTTTGTCCCCACATCCAGATTCTATAACTTCTTAATTCTGAAATTATTTCAAAATGAAAAGGCAAAAATATTTTTCAAAAAGATTAATGTTCTCAGTATATAAGAAAATGCATGAAAATCAACAAGAAGCTGGGTGTCCGATAGGGAAACAAGCAAAACCTAAACTCACCAGGTGCCGCAGGAGCACCACGTGAGACAGAGAAGGCCCGTGCCGCTTCTAGTTAAAGAAATACCAGCACAGTCAGGGCGGCACTCACACCAGACTGGAAAGTGTCAGCAGGGAGGTAGAAATCCTGTGCGTCGCCCACCGCCCACGGTGTGGTTGGCATAGATCGTCCCAGAGTCGTCTGAAGGTGACACAGTGTGAGCGGGACCTCCCTCTTGGACCAGATGTCAGATGTCTTCCGCTGCAGAACGCCCTGTCAGCCTGTACCTTGGAGACTGACCAGGGCCACCCCAACCCCTCTGGTTCCCAGCCAGGAGAGCCCCGGGTGACAGCTCCCACCCAAAGGACACCCAAGCAGCGAGTGTGTGGAGTTGCTCTGACCAGGGCCCGGCTCCTGTGGGACCTCTCATACACAAAGGCGTGTCCCAAACTGCCCAAACCATTGTCCATGGGGCAGGAGTGACCTGCCTGTCCTGACAGCCTACTGGGCCCCGTCAGAAAGGAGCCAAGCTCCCCTGGGGACCCCATCTCCTTCTGCACCCCTGGCAGCCAGGACCACCCAGGGTGAGGCAACTTCTGCTCAAGGTAACATGGAACTTAGGCCGACAGGGACCCATGGGACCTGAGGACAACCAGCGGAGCTGTCTGCAGAGCTCTGTGTGGAGGAGGAGCTGCCGCCTGCTGTGTGGACCAGAGACCTCGGACTCCACGGCTGAGCGGTGGCCCCTTGGAAAGGACCAGCTCCAGCGGATGAGAGTGGAGGCTCCTGGAGGCCGGGCTGCTGTCGGGAGGCCAGGTGGCCACCCGCTCCCTGCACCGCTCAGCACAGGAACAGCTGTGCAATGTGCACCGCGCTGTACTTGTTGCCAGGGTTCGCCAGGTGCCCATGGGCCCTGCGTTCGAGGAGGAGGCCGGGGTGTGTTGGCCAAGGTCGTCAGGGTGCCAGATGGGTCAAGTCAGACCCTCCGAATGGGGCTCTGAGAGTCCCGGCCCCAGAGGGTAGGGTGGAGGGGACACCGTGTCCGGGGGCAGCCAGGGCGGCCTCTCCACCTCCCGCAGTCACGGGCACTGGGGCACAGCCGCACCCGCCCGGCCTCTTGGGTGCACAGAGCCAGGGCGGCTCTCCCTCCAGAGTTTAAAACTAGAGTCCACCCAAGTAAAGTCCTTCTGGTTATTACGCCTGCCCGAGTGGCGGTTCCTAGGACAGCAAGGAGAACGCTCTGCCCACCGTCCAGCAGCACCGCCGCCCACTGTGGTCTGCCGGGGCGCAGCCCGCATCTCCCGAGTCTCCTGGTGCCTGCGGCGGGGCAGGCTGTGGCGCTGTCCCCGTCCCCTCCGCTCCCGGCCTCCGCAGCTCCTGACTCTCCTCGGCAGGGCTGGGCCTGTGCTGGGAGCGCAGGGGCTCCGGCAGCAGGTCTGAGCTGCGTGAGCCCATTCAGGGGCAGCCTCCCCCGGGGGAGGCAGTCGGTGGGTGCCGGGGGAGGTGAAGGGCCGCGTGCTGCGGCGTCCACCCTCATCCCGTCTTCGCCCCCGTTAGAAAGTTCTTGCTACGCCTCCCTTCTCCCTCCTTCTCCCCAGATTCTGACGTAAAGGCCTGGGAGCCCCTAAACCAGCAGTTCTCAAAGCAGGGTCCCCACCAGCACATCTGTGCTGTGGGCATCACGCCCCCAGGGGACCTCCGCAGTGGGGCACGCCTGCGCTAAGCAAGCCAGGGGTCGCGCGATGGGATCTCCCAAGGCCAGCAGCACCGCAGCATCTAAGGGTCCCCTGGGAAACTCGTGAGTCCCCTCGAGCTCCCCACAGAGCTCCCTGCCCCCACGGGAGCAGCACCCCAAAGGGAGACCCCCTGGCTGTGCTGCCTGAGAAGAGAGGCGGGGAGGGGCAGCATCGGCCCTTCAGGCAGAGGTCCTGGCTGCTCTCTTTGGCTGAGTTTGAGTTTGAGTTTCACCCGGAGGCAGCTGGATTTGAAAGTCTTGGAGACCTAAACACTCTGTTCACAGTCGCGGGGCCCCTGCCTCGGCCTCCGGGTTTCGAGCTGCGGCGGGGCTGTGAGGGTGCAGGCAGGAACGCCGGGCAGGCCCTTCCCTGGCTGCCTGCTTTTTGCTCCCTCTTCTCTCTCCCCAGGGGCACAGCTCGGAGCCCCTCCCCACCTCCGCCCCAGCACAGTAACTGGCGGGGTCGGGGGCATTCTGGATTCAGGCGCCTGATTTTGCCCTGACCAAGGCTCCAGGGAGGAGCCCAGGGCAGGCCCCTCCCACCCAGGCCTGCCCTCACAGCCCTGGGGTCCTGACTTCTGCCCGGTTTCTCCCTGAGCTCTTCCCAGCCCAGGCCAAGGCCTCTCCTTGCAGAGCCTGGGTCCCTGCAGGGATGAGGACTTCAGACACTCGGCCCTCGGGGTGCTGTGTGCACTGGAGGGTGAGAAACACCCCTGCAAAGGTTTGAAACATGGAGACGGCAGGTTTCCTCAGGCACCGGGGAGCTTGGGTCCTCACCTCCCCTGGGGCCAGTGGTGAGGGTTGGGGGGGCATAGATATCACAGCTCCCTCTCTAACTGGGTCCATCTGGGTTGTGGCCCACTCAGTCCCCAGATGCCCCTGTGGGACCCATGGGAGTCCCTGCCTTGTTTCCTGCTGGGGCAGCTGCCTGCAGCTGGGGTCAGGTGGGAAGGCAGACCAGCTGTCCAGGTGACAGTGGGGCAGGGACCTCCCCCTTCCCCTCCAGAGGCTGCAACCAGGATGACCACTCCCTTTGGCCTGGAGCAGGGATACCTCAGGGCGCGCGGGTAGCCCTGCCGCACTCAGTGTCGCAAGTGACCAGGGCAAAAGGTACGTGGGCTGGGAGGCCCAGGAGGCGGGCCAGGGGTCCTCCCGTGGCGGGATCAGGGGACTTCCGCTTCCTCACCCTGTGTCCTGCCTGCCCTTGGCCTCCCCTCCTGTCTGGACCTCTTGCTGAATTATTCAGCGGGCTGTATTGGGGCCACCTGGCAGGTTGAGGCAGGGCAAGCGTGCTCCTGGACCCTGTCTCATCCTCCAGCGAGGCCTTAGTCATCACTGGCTTTCACACAAAGATGGCCGCTAATGGACCCGAGCCTGCGCCTGCCCCACAGGCTGTGGCAGCCCCGCACTCCTCCACAGCCGGCTCTGTACCTGGCCCGAGTCCTCACCCACTTGCAGGCTCCAGGCCTTGGCGCCACGTGCCCTGTGTCCTGGCAGTGCCTGGCACAGTGACTGCAAAACCTGGCTCCAACTAGTCACCGTGTGGATTCCCCACCCCACCCCCAGCCAGGCAAGGAGCTGGGACAAGAAACAAGAACCAGGACCCCAGACTCACAACACTGACTTTGCTCTTTTCTCCAAAATCACTTCAAGGGACTTGGAAAAGGTAGTTGCAGGTTTACTTGAATATATGGGGGGCCACGTGCAAATGGTGTGTGTGCTTTTTCCCCTAAGTGTGCACATACATGTGTTCACACATATGTGTGTACCTATACAAGCGCATCAGTGCACTGTGTAAATACATGCATGTGTACATGTGTGTTTGTGCACATGTGATTGTGTGCATGCATGCATGCAATATTTTACACCCAGTGTAACTCTGACTCTCCTGCACATGGACACACACACATGTGTGTGTGTGTGCACAGGCTCCATATGACCAGAATCTCTGCTTTGGTTCACCTGGTTCTACGTGCTACAGTCTTGGGTCAGCATCTTTGCCACCGAATGTGGCCCAGCTGTGCTTGCCAGTTCCTGGCTTACTCATCCAGAGCCGCCTTTCCTGTGGCTGGGTCTCCTACAACCCTCCAGAGGTAGAGCCTGCTTGAGAGGCCATGCACATCCCCAGGCCCGTGCCAGCCCCATGCTGCCCAAGCCCCCAGAAGTATAGGATGCCGCCTGCCCTGGTGGCCCCCATTCTCCCCACACTTCAGCTGGGCTGGAGGGGGAAATGAGCAGAGAAGCATCGGTCCCCAAGAGGATGGCTCAGTGCCTGGCCTGAGGCCCCTGGGACAGCAGCTGGCACGTCCTTCCTTGTCCCAGTGTGTGCCCTTGTCCTACAGGATGGCCACTCCTCGTGGGTGCTGGAAGCTTCCCCAGCAGCTGGCCCCTCCGACGTGTACCTCAGGTGGAGAAGGCACCAGTGCACATGCTACGTGGGGTGCTCCAGGCAGACTTGGACCCCGTGGAGGTTTAGTCTGTGAGGCTGGGCCACTGAACTCCCAGGAGAGTGCCTGCTTCTAGTCTGCCCCTACGCCTCCCCCTTCCCAGCCACTGGCTGGCTTTGCTTCAGCAGACACACTCGGCTTCCTGTCCGATCACCAATGTTCTGAAAAGAGAAACCACTGGGGGAGCAGAGTAGCAGAGGGGAGACGCTGCACGCTCCCCAGCCTCCTGGGCCTCAGCCTGCTGCTGGTGTCTCTGGACACTCAGCTCCGAGGCTGCAGCTGGAGGAGCCCCAGGCTAGGGTGGCCTGGGCTCGTGACACCTAGATGAGCAGTGAGCCCCCAGCCGTGGCCCCTGCACAGGTCGGGGCAGATGCTGCGGTGGAGTCTTGGCTCCTGGTCGAGTCTGCCCGATGGGCTGTCTCAGGCACTCAGTTATGCGTGCAGAGGCCCCCTACCCAAGTCCCTCTCTCCCTCAGCTGGTGGTTTCCTGCTGTCCAGGCCCAGGCAGGACCAGGAGAGCTCACATCCCAGGGGCTGTAGGTGGCGTCCAGGGAAGCCAGCTCCTGGCAGCCACTGCACACAAGATTGAGTGGAGTCCATGTGTACCATGGTCCCTGCCCCAGTGTGGATGGGGCACACTGGCCATAAAGTAGCCCCCACACAGCGGGGCTGCCTGAGCCTCTCTATTCTGACAGATGTGCCGTTCCAGGCGGCTCCATGAACGGACTTCACCAGTGCCTTCGCTTCTCGCCGTGTGGTCTGGTCTGCCCCTCCCCCACCTCAGTCCCCTCCACTATGTGACGGGAAGGCAGGAAGAGAGCCTAGGGGCAGGGGACAGGGCCACACACAGCAGCGCCTAGCGAACGTCCCTGCAAGGACCGTCAGGAACCCAGCCCGCAACCACCTCTACCCTTAAGCACCCACAAGCTTGGCAGACCGGGACTGATGCCCAGAGATGCCAACTTCGCAAAGCCATGTGCTGGGCACAAGCCTGGGTTCAAACCTCAGCTCCACTCAGCGTGCGCTGACTGAGGGGCTGCCAGTACTGTGCTTCCACACCTCGCAAGGGCCGTCGGGGGGCTGGGTAAGGGGATCTGGCGAGTGCACGAACTGCGTGGGCTTAGGGGCCAGCTCGGCTGCTGCCCGGGGGTCCCACAGATGTGGGTGCTTTGTCGGCCGGCAGACCTGGCCCCTGGCTTTGCTGCCAAGCAAGCCCACTCTAATCAGTGCTGTGCCAAAGTCCTGCACTGCCAAGAGGCAGCTGAGTTCCCATTAAACCCAGAAGACGGATTCGCTTTGGCCGTCCTTACCGGGAAACTGGAGTCAAAAATCCTGGCAGATTTGCAGGAAATTGGTTATTCGTGCCCAGAATGAAAAAGTACATCTTTCCCTAACATAAGTCACTGCCCGAGAAGTTGCTACCTCGGTGGGTGCAGCATAAAACGCTGCCCTCGAAGTGACCACAGACCCACACTGAGCCAGCCCACCACCTGCTTGGGCTCAGTGCTTCAAGGAGCAAGCACAGCCCCGGGGTAGGGCCAGTCACAGGGCGGGGAGAAGCCGGCACCCGCAGCACTTGGGCCCTCGGTTGCTCTCCTTGGTGCTGAAAGCAAGTCAGGCCGGGCCATCGCGTCCTCCCCCTACCCTCCGCCGCAGATACCTTCCATCCCTACCCACATCCCCAGAGCTAAGCCCAAGGTCACCCCAGACAGTACTAGCATCTCCCCCAAAGGGCCTTAGGCGTGAGTGTGCCGGAGCTGGTACCCAAACACGCAACAACCTAGGCCCTGGTGTAGGTGAGGGACAGCTCTGACCACACGCAGCACAGCCAACCCACAGCACCTCTGTTACGGTTTAGAGCTCAAATGCCCCCCACCCAGTGGGTGTTTGGCAAGTGGGTGGATTCACTGTTGGGTTTGGTAGCTGAAGGTGCTCTTAGGGGTGGGGCCCGGTTGGAGAAGGCGTGGCCTACTCCATGTGTTCTCCATGTGTCCTCCCCGCTCCATGTCTCCCTTCTCGCTCTGCTTCCTGGCTGCCATAGGTTAGCAGAGTTCCTTCGCTGTGCCTTCCTGTTACACTCATCCTGCCTTGGAGCCAACAAAATATGGACTGAGCCCTCTGAGACCATGAGACAAAATAGCCCTCTCCTCCTTTAAACTGCAGGTGCTTTGCGCCAGCAATGAGAATGTGACTACACTTCCCCTCTGGGTTTTGCCTGCATGTGTTCCTGCTGCACTATAGAAAGCAGGCCCTGAAGATAGTCCAGAGGAGGTTACATGCCAGGGGCCAGAGACTTGCTGGGCTAAGCACCGAAGGGCATCCTGTGGTCCCTGGGAGTTGCTGAGTGTGCCCTCAGGGTGTGGGCAGAAGTCCAGGTGGAGCAACTCCTCCCAAAGCAGGTTCCCAGGCCCTTGGCCCACCAGGTGCTCTGAGAGCTGCATGGCCAGAGATGTTCACACTGCCTCCAAGGGGCCTCTGAGGCAGGGCTGTGCATGGCGTGAGGCCGGCACAGGAGGCTCAAGTGGTGGAGCCAGTGTCTAGGGGGGCTTCCTGCTTATCCACCAAGGCCTGGGTCCCCGGTGCAAAGAGCTTCCTCATAGCTCTTGGCTCATTGAAGATCGATCAGGCAGGCGGTTCCCTTCGTGAAGTCATCCAGGCCTGCTTCCTCAGTCACTCTCAGGAACACGAACCTGAAGTCCTGGTGGCAGGGGGGCTGTGCAGCACCGTCCTCATGTGTATCTGCAGAGCCCCCATAGCGACCGGGGAGTGTGGCTGCCAGTGTGAATTCTGTGTGTATCGCTTTCCTGTAAGGCTCTCCCGCAGAGCACCAGTCCCAGACCCAGGTTCAGTCGATGGTCTGTTGCCACTGAAGCGTGCCCTGCTGAACAGTGCCCCCCACTGCAAGCCCTCCACCACCCTTCCCACAGATGGGCAAACTGAGGCCCCAGAGGGGAAGCAGCTTGCTGGCCCACAGGCTGGAAGCAGCACCAGGCCTGGCCCAGCCCTACTACACCCTCTTCCTGTGTCTGGCTGAGCTGCCAGAGGTGCAGGCCAGCAGGAGACGCAGCCCTGGGCAGGGAGCGTGCTGGGCGCCATGTGCTACGATCGCATCTGCCAGCCCCACATCACCGTGGCTGACCCATCGCCCGCAGGAGACGCGCGTATCCCAGGCGTGGTGTGCAGGGTGTGCACGCAGCGTGTTTGTGCCCTGTGCGTTCACGGGGCAGGTGTGCGTCTTGGGCATCACTTCTGCTCTGTGGCAGACACACGCCTTGCTTCAGGCGGCCCATCAGGAGCCCCTCTCTCCCACTCCACTCCCCCGTTAATGCATTTGCCTGCCCTGCACTGCCCCTGCTCCCCGGCTGCGGCTCTCCCAGAGCTGCCTCAGTTTCTCCCCACTTCCCTCAGGCATGGCATTTGTCCCCTCTGGGGACAGCTCTTCTGGCAGGAGACACCCTCAAAGTCAGGGCTGCCTGTTCACATTTTCTTAGAGAGGAGTCTCAAACTGCCCCCACCCATGCACATAGCAGGTGCTCAACAAAATTCTGTGGCTCCCAGGTCTGAAAGGGGTAACTCTGAGAGTTGGTGGCATGGGTCCAGTCTGAGTGTGGGCTACAGTTTGCAGTCAGCAGGGGTCCATGAAGTCCAGGCTGGGTGTATCCAGTGTTCTGCATCCACAGGACGAGTCTGGACTCTTGTCTCCTGCAGAGGGTGTTGCTGGTATATGAGAGGACACATAGTACATGCGTCCCTGTGCCTTGGAGGACACCCCAACTGCCAGGCAGCCTGCAGCTCCGTGGGCAGTGGGGAGGACATTCCCTGCTTCAGCTCCTCCATTATTTGAGCCCCATTTCACACGCCCCTTCCTCCAGAAGCCTCCCTGACCACTGCCCAAGCTGGGTGAGCAGCACCTACTCTCAGCCCTGTCACACCCCTGACTGCCTGCACGGGTCACCAGGCTGAGCTGCCCACTGCTAGATGGCAAGCCTGGGGCTGGAACTGCCTCCCCGGCCCTCAGCCGCACCCTGGGATGCTGCACGTGCATTTCCCAGGTAAATCAGGCCTGCTAGGCAGAGCCGTCCCTGCAGGCTTCCTCACCCAGGGGCACCAAGGCCTCTCTCGGTCTGGATGGATGGATGGATGGGTGATAGATGAGAGATAGACAGACAGACAGACAATCATGGATGTGTGGATAGATGGATGAGTACATAGATAGGTAGACAAACAAATGATAGATTATGGGTGAAAGAATAAATAGAAGATAGACAGGTCATGGGTGGATGGATGGAGGAGATCAGTCATGGATGGGTGGGTAGACGGGTGGATACACAGCTAAGGTGGTGGATGATGATAGAGCATGGATGGATGGGTGGGTGGATGGATCGATAGATGATGATGATTGTAGATAGATGATCGGTCGTGGGCAGGTAGAAGAGGGCGGGGGTACACACAGACCCTGTTGGCTCTGATTCTCGGCGGGACCCTGACTGGTACAGGGACTCAGTCTGTCTCTGCTTTTCCAAACCTCAGTTTCCCTCAGGTTCCCCATGGCCCAGAAGCACAACAGACGTCTCCAGCGAGGGGAGGCGCTGGGAGCCGGCCGGAGGGTGGACGCTGCCACCTGACTCTGCAAGCTGGAAGGAGCCCAAGCCCGTCGCAGCCTGCCCGTCCACAGAGGCAGGGCTCCCGCAGCCCACGATGCACCACCCTGCTCACGGCCGTGGTTTGGAACAACAAAGAGCCACGCAGCTCCTCCTCCAGGCTCACCAGATGCCCTCCAAAGCCCCAGTCCCTCAGTGTCCCAGTGACCTTGATAGTCTCCCTGCGAGCCCCTTCTCCTGCTTCAAGGGCATTGCTCCCAGCCTGGCAGTTGCCAAAGAAGCAGAGGGGGACAGGCATGAAGGGGGTGCAGATGCCCCAGCTTTCTGAGACCCGGTCTCCCTGTCTGCCGATTTCCGGGGCTGGGCAGGGATTGGGGGCACCTGTGTCCCACACGCAGGGTGACGTCTTTTGGCCAGTGTGGGTCACAGATCCCATCTTCTCTGCTGCCACCCTACTGCAGGCTCCGAGGAAAGTCCCCGGTGAGATCCAAGTGCCTTGTCGAATCCTCCCGGGGCCACTCGGGCAGGTTCTGCCAGACCCTGGGGACGGGCAGCAGCCGATTTCCAGAGCCAGGGTCAGTGCCCCTCCCCTGCTAAGCCATGCCCTGCTTCTAAATCAAAGCAGCCTCACAGCTGGTTTAGCGTTCAGAGGGCAGGGGTGGGGGGGAGCACAAAACAGAGCCAATTGCTTCCTACCCTGATCCTCAGAACAGCTGCGTTCGGGTAGGTGTTACTGCAGCTGCTCTGAAGGGAGCCACAACGGCCACCCACGCAGCCTCTGGGGCCGGCAGCTCCAGGCTCCGCGGCTCCTGCAGAGTTCTCGGTGCAGCGCGAAAGAATCACTTGGCATTTACTGTCCCACCATCCCCATCACTGCACTGCGGAGGCACCCAGCCTCAGCCTCCTCCAGCCCCAGGGCTCCCTCTGTAGGGCACATCGAGTCCGCGCAGGACAGCCTGACCCGACCAAGTGAGGTGGGGCCCTGCTCCCCTGCCCTTCCACCCTGGTGGCTTTTTCCCCAGGGGAGAATTTCCTGGAAGTGTCTGCTAGGGCCAAGATAAAAAGCGGCCTCCAGGGAGGAGTCACTCCTCTCTAAACGAAGCCACAGCCTTGATGGTCTCAGGAGACCTCGGTGGTCGCAGGACAGAGGTTGGCGGAGCTCCTGGGTGTCAGAATCCTGCGGAGAGGTGGGAGGTGCAGGGTGAGCGATCCAACCCGCCAAGCTGCCAAAGCTGAACAAAGAGGTTCAGAGGGCTTTTGTCCCCCACCCCAGGCCTGTGCCATGTCACACAGCCCCAGAGGAGCCAGCCCCAAGGTCAGGGACAGTAGTGCATGCAGGCGACATGCTGATGTGCCCCAGTGTGTGCAGATGTCAGGCCAAGGGACAGGGCTCAGATGCCCGGGGGTCCACCAGCAAGTCTCTGGGAGAGGCAGAAGCAGAGGCAGAGAAGGAGGCAGGGAGGGGGGCGAGGCAGGCAGGGCATCGAGGGTCCTGTGAAGGGGCCGTGTGCAGGGCGGTGCAGTGCGCCAGCCTCTGCTGCTGCCAGGCCAGGAACAGGGCATCGTGGCTCTGTGCTCTGACTCCGCAGCCCTCCGCCTGGGCTTGGAGCCCACTTTAGCCCTTTCACGGTCACATGACCTTGGAAGTCGTGTAAATTGCCTGGGCCTTAATTCTTCACTCTGTGCAGTGGGGCCAGGAACAAAGACCCACACACAGAGGATCGCCCTGAAAGTGGACAGTCACTTGTGGCCAAGGTCTTGGCATTGGCAGCGTGACCCCAAAGAGAAACCCTCTAGAATTTTAAAACAAGGACTGGTCCCCAAGAGGAGCCTGGGGCTGCCCCAGGGGGTGGTCTCTGCCTGAATTCCCGAGGCCTGATCTCAGACCTGCCCTTCTCTTCTGCTCCCCTTTGGGGACCTCTGGGTGCTATCAGGTACCTGATACCTAAATGAGGGTCTGCAGAGCCCCTTTAGGGGTGGTTGGGTGAAGGTTGCTCCAGGCTGCTCAAAAACTACAAATCCCAGAGCTCTGCAGCAGGGGCCCTGTGGAGCTTCGTGGACCCCAGTGGGGGTGCGAGGGCGGTGCCTCCCATGCACAGAATCCCACCCGGCTGACTGGCATCCTGCAGACCAAGGGGGACTCAGCTGCTGCCCCGGCCGCTGGCAACTCCAGCATGGAGGAATAGGGCGAAGCTACAGGATGAGGCAATTTGTACAAGCGCTTTCTAAGGGAAAGGATGAGATAAAACCCTTAGGGGGCAATAATAAGTAACTGCCGTTCCAAGTGCCAGCTTCTGCCAAGTGCTGTGCTACCAGCTCCAAAGACCTCCACAAGGTGACATGACTGCTGTATCCGTTCTGCAGAAGACAACGTGGAAACAGAGCCCCTGGTACTTGAGGCACCACTCACAGGCCTGCCACAGAGCCTCCTGGGCTCCGGCCAGCGCTCTGCACAGGCCTGCAGCTGCGTCCAGCCACACAGGCCCTCGGGGTCCTCCAGAAGCCCCGGGAAAGGGCCCAAGGTGCCCCTCCTGCCGGAGACTCCTGCGGGGTGTGGTACCTTCTTCAGTGGTTTGCACATCCTCACGGGGGGGTCTCCCCTGCTCCTCGACTGCCCTTGGATAGGGCTTGTGCCTTCCCTGAGCTGAGCCTGCCTCAGCTGAGGACACGACGACGACGATGCTGCTACTCAGGGGAGAGGTGCATGAGCAGCGGTAACCGCAACCACACCAGCAATTATTAGCATGTCTTTATTAATTATTAATATATCAAAATGAATACAACACCGCATTAATAACTCATGAGCAAGAGCGCCAGTCTGCGGGGGGCACATCAGAAACTTGGCAGGACCACTTTCCGATCAGGGAGTCCCCAGATATATGGAATCTCTGCGGCAGCACCCTCATTCCAAGTTGTGCCTAGGAACCATTAGCAAGTAGACATTTTAATTAACTTGCTGTGACTCATAAATTAATTACCCTCATTTAGCTCAGGGCTCATCAGTTGGAGCCGGTCCTGTGCTCATGTGGCCAGAGGCTCAGTTCCTGCGGACTCGGGGCCAGTGGGGTTGGGGCTTCAGGAAGCTTGTCTTGCTGGGGTGCTCATGCACACACCTGGCACATATCTGTCCCCTCTGTGCTGTCTGGGCTGCGAGTGAACCGGAGGCTGCTGGGAGCTGTCCATAGACAGAGTCCTGAACACCCAGTGTGGCTGCATCTTTACTATTCTGCTTAATAAAAATGCCAGTGCCACAGCACCCACCAGGCATGACCTGTCTCTCCTGGGCAGGTTTCCTGTGGGTGTAGAGGGTAAACAACATGCCCAGGGTCTCACGGTGAACCGCTGACCAACCTGGAACAGAACAGCAGCAACCATTCTGGCCCAGAGGCTTCCTGGGGCCAGGCCAGTCTCTCCCCAAAGCAGGATCCCCTGGGACAGGGTGGAGGGACTTGCTGTTTGGGGACAATACAGGTGACGTACGCACGAAGCTGCTATTTTTAGCATTGTGCTACTACTATGACAGATGGGATTGTTTAGAAACTACTAAAAAGAGCTGACGTGACCTTCAATGAGAGCACCCAGGAGGGCAGAGCTGCACACAGGAGGACCCACTTGGGGATGGCCGAGGTACCTGGGTTGGGAATCTGGGGACTGCAGTGACCTGAGCAGAGCAGTGGGGACACAGACGTTGTTCTTTCCCCTCCTGTGCTGGCGCTGTCTGCCCCCATGCTCTCATCTCCCAGGGCAATGACGGCCACCAAGGGGCCATAGCCGTGTGGTCAGGGCCTCTTACCACAGCTAATGGAAAAGAGGAGGCGCGGCCCCCTCCCCCGCATGAGCTCATCCTGGTCTCGGGCCAGGCTTTGGCCGATTCACGAAGAGAGCTCCTCCAGCACGCAAGGCCGACGGCGGCATGTGACAAATGAAAACATAGGAACATGCTCCTTGGGGACTTTCCCCCTTGTCCTGGTTCCAGGAATTGAAATGACTCTCTAAGGGCCTGTGGTTTTGTTGCTACTGCTGCCCCATTCGCCCCCAAGGCTCCTTGGCCTTGTCCTCCCTGAGGACACTTCAGGTTGGCAGGCAGGGCTGTGGGGCCATTCCCATGTGTGTAAGGACCAAGTGACAGCGAGTACGGGAGTGAGTGTGCATTGTGTGTGAGTGTAAATCCATGTACGTGTGGATGAGCATGAGTGGATGGAAGTGTGCATGAGCGTGCATCGGTGTGAATGGATGCATGAGAGTGTGAACGTGTGTCTGTGCACGGGTCTACATCTGTGTGTGCATCACGTGTGCACAAGTGTGCTCGTGTGTGTGGAAGAGTGTATCTGTGTGTGGGAGAGTACGAGTCTGTGTGCGAGAGTGCACATCTGTGTGTGTCCATCCGTGCCACTGTGCATGGGGGAGAATGACCCACTGGCGGACTGGGCAGCTGGCCACACGAGGAGCACTCTGTCCTCCAGCGACCTCCAAGGGCCGCCCAGACTCCCCGCCCCTCCAGACAGCCAAGCCGGGGCTGCGGGCTGGTTGTGTTGTGACAAATCGGCAGTGTGGCTGGCACTTGTTCTGCATGGGGGGCACCTGCCTACTCCCGACCCACTCTGGCAGCATCCAGACACCTTGGCCTTTGGTGCACTCCTGCTGTAAGGAGGACAAGGACCGTCCGGGCTGCCCAGCTCCTCTGCCTCTCTGTGCTGCCCAGGACTTGCCCCAGCCTGAGAGGACCCCAGTGCCCACCACGGCCATCTGTGTCCAAGCAGAGCTGTGCTTGCCTTGACCTCGCCCCCTCCTGCCCCATCAGAGACAAAGTGTCCCCCAACATCCTCCGCCTCTCAGCACCCAGACACCATCAGACACCCTTTGGAGCACCCTTCACATCAGTTTCTCACAGCCACCAGCTGCTCAGAGACGGTCAAGAAAGGGGGGCCAAGCAGGGCCCTGTGGACCCCAGTGCCGCCTGACAGCTGCAGCCCCAGAGCCTGCCCAGGCTAGTCTCTGGGCTGCCAGCAGAGCAGTGACTCAGAAGAAGGAAGCAATCAGTGGGGACCGCAACTCAGCTCCTTTTGAAGGGGCATTTGGTTATTGATTTGAGATTTTTGTGCATGACAAGTTCCTTACTAAAATGTAAGGATTAGCAAATTTATGCACTTCACCAACAGAGCATTTTGCAGCGAACTTGGCCTTACATTTAAAAGATGCAAATGACTTAATTAGTTATTATGTCCGCTGGTGGGTGCAGGAAGACACAGCATCTCCTCCTCTAGAGATTTCCACGTAGGCTTTGACCTTTCTGCCCTGAGCCCGCCTCCCCTTCCAGCAGGGGGAGCTGAGGAGCACGTTTCAGTTTTGCTTAGGCAGAGAAACCATTTGTCAGTAAAGCAGCGCTCCCACAAAATCACATTTGCTACTTTGCTTTTCTGTCCGATTTTTGGGCTGGAGCACGGGCTCCCGGCTGCCTCCCAGTGCGCTCATCAATGCGGCCTCGCCTTCGAGCGGGAGAAGACACACCGCTGAGGAGCGGACGCCTGCGGGGCCTCCCGTGCTCCCGCCCACCTTCCTGCCTGACGTCTCCGGGTCACAGGGTCCCCCGCATTGGGGTGCCGCTTCCCTCCATGGGTCTCCCAGCATGTGTGGCCCCAACGCGGCCCCAAAGGTGCACAGAAATCCACCGTGCAGACGTCAGAGCACGGCTCGCTCCTGACCGACCTGTCCCCGCAGAGCCCCAGCGTGCCGCGGAGAGGGACGGCGCTCCCCAGCCATGGCGCTGGGCACCGAGTGAGTCTCCCTCACGCAGGAGGCAGCTTCCCCTTCAGGCAGCTCGAACAAGGTCATCTCGTCTCCGCTGGATAACATGGGCAAAATGTTGGCTTCTCGTTGCTAGCACCAGCATTCTAATATTCCTATTTTTACTTATTTTTAGAGTTCAAATCAGGTCAAAGCACCGTAAAGCAACTCAACCTCCGCCCACCACTGCCCCAAGCTGGCAGAGCTGTGAACGCTGAGCCACCAGCTGCCAAGTGGCACCCGACGGTCACTGGCCACCCACATGCTGTCACATTCCGTCCACCACGGGTGGTCCCAGGTGCCGGGCAGCTTTCGCGCTCCCTGCCTACCCTCTGTTTCAGTGACAGCCCCGACTTTCCTTTGGGAGCTTGGGTAGTTCCAGGGGTGGGGTGGGGGCTCCTATCACCTCTGAGTGGTCAGGTGATGCAGACGTGGCCAGTAACGAGTATCCACCACAGGGTCGCTGCTGGATCTCTTGAAATCATCCAGGCCCCAGCCCGGATTCACATCCACTGCTCCCTGCCGCACACGTGAGCCTGGAGCCGCCAGGAACCGCCTTGACCGCCGTATGGAGAACACCGGCCTCAGAACGGAGCCAGCCCGGGAGGAAGTGGGGCAGGGGAAGAGCAGGTAGCCCGAGGCCCTAGATGCTGTCCTGTTTTGGAGCCCCCTGGCCGCATAAGCGAGGAAATTCTGAGCTCAGGGCATACCCTCGGCCAGCACAGCACCAGTCTGGATACACGAGTGGAGGAGACCGTCCCAGCCACAGCCTCACAGGCGGAGGTCAATCCAATCTGTCCCTGCTGAATTCCAGCCGCTAGGTGACCTCACGTGCCCACCAACAGGTGACGGGACGTTCGTACACTGAAACACTGCTCAGCAGTGGGGAGGGGCGGAGACTGCAGTGACCGCAGCACAGGGGGTCTGGGGAGCCAGGCTCTGAGGGAGAGGCTGCCGCGACAGCCTCCTGCTGCACGGCTTCCTCCACGACGCCAGCCACGACGGCTCCATGTGACAAAAGCAAGCCAGCGCTCGCTGCCTGGGGTGGCACTGGCCGCAGAGGAGCTCAGGGGACATTCGGAGCTGACAGAGCGTTCTGCATCTCGGCTGCAGTGCTGGGTCCATGGCTGCATATATTTGCTGAAACTCGACAAATTTCACATTTAAAATCTATGCATTTTATTGTGTGCAAATTAGGCACAAAAGAAAAAGAAAAAAGACTCAAGAGCCAACGTGGTGAGACACTCAGTTGCAGTGACATAAACTCTGAAAGTAACCCCTGCAATTGACACCGCATACTTCAAATTCACTAATCCATAGTGATGCCTTTCCTTTAAATTTGAAAGCAGTCATTGTTTATTTATTTTTTATTTATTTATTTTTTTTACGATACTGGGGATTGAACTCACAACCTTGCGCCTGCCAGGGCAGGCGTGTAAGCCGCTGAGCCAAACTCCCAGCCCTGGTTTTTTGAGGCAGGGTCGCACTGTGTAGCTCAGGCCGGCCTTGTGCTCGCGTTGAAGCCCAGGCCGGCTTCGAACTCACAACGCTCCTACCTCAGCCTCCCGAGTGCTGGGATTAAAGGCGTGCGCCACCATGCCTGGCTTTTAGTCATTGTTTATTAACAGGAGATTCCAAACAGAACCACGGTAGAACCTTAGCTCCTTTTTCTAATAGAGACCTGGTCCTCCCTGGTACCAACATCTCTACCTTCTACAAAACGGGTCGTCTTCTTCATCGCTTTCTCTCTCTCTCTCTTTTTTTTTTTTTTTTTTTTTTTGGACAACCTCACACTTGCTGGGCAGGCGCTTGTGCCACTGAGCTAAATCCCAGCCATTCTTGGTCCCTTTCTGAAGAGAAGTTGAGGAGCTGCAGGAAGTTATTTGCATCTTTGAGGAGTTTTCCAGTACAGTTCATGAATCAGCCCTTCCATGCAGACAATGCCATATTTAGCAAGAGAGGGGGTGATCAGAGAGTCATCCGATGGGGCCATGTGCTTCTCCTGAACTTGGCTGTAACCACACTAGTAGATCTGTTCACCGACTGCAGGTTCAGACTGTCTCGTAGCCCTCAGCGTGTTAACCGCAGCCTTGCTGAGATTGACACAGGGCCAAGGAAGATCTGACAAAGGCAAGGATGCTGCACCCTTCAGACCCTTGGCTCCTGAGGATAGAGGCAGGTGGGGTTCTGCGGGTGCACAGGAGTTGCGATTTTCCTGCCCTCCCAGCTGTTTGACACTTCTGCCCATGCTCCTCTGGCAGTGGGTCTCATCCTCCTTCCAAACTCGCACACGTCTTCCTCAGACCCCAGACACTGAGCTCTGCAGAATTCCTTCCCTTTTCCTGATAGGTGTCCGGTATGGCAGGCCCTGGACTTCTCAACGCCCTTCTCAGTCCCAAGCAAGAAAGAGCCTGACCCCCCTGTGCTATTCAAGACACAGACTGTTCTCCCTGAGGGTTTCAGGACAGCGATCAATTTTCTGAAAAGTGGCTAAGGGAGAAGACGCAAGCCTTTATTCTGCCTGCTCTAAACTGTGGCTCTGAGGACACAGTCCTAGCTGAGTGCGGATTCACCGTGAAAACCTCCCAGGTGCCAAGTGAACTCGTGTATTAGAACATCACCATTTCACACCCCTGGGGCCCTCACACTGAGCCTCCCAGGCGGGCGCAGCGCACAGTGGCCCCCGGCCCGGCCTTGGCAGGGACAGAGCCGATGCAGTGGTCTGGTGTGTGGGAAGCTGGGGGACAGGGCACCTGCTGGGCCATCCTCCAGGGCACAGCCAGCACGCGACTGAAGGCGGACAGCCCAGTCCTTCAGCAGAGATGCTGGAGGGAAAGAAGTGGAGGTGGAAGACTGCAGATTAAGAGTCTTAAAAAGTTTTAAATCAAGTTTTAAAAAGGCAGGCAAGGCTAAGCCATAGACAGGGTTCAGGGAGGAAACACAAGACATGGTTCCTACAGAGGACAGAAGGGGTGCTTTCAGACAGGAGTGGCAGCTTCTGAGGTGCCTCGGGGAGCCGTGACGAAGCCAGGTTTGTGGTGTGGAGGTTTTCTCTACCTGCATTTTGTTTTAAAATCATCATAGCTGGCAAACGATAGTGCTCAGTAAGGACAGCCCTCAGACAGAGCTTCCGAGGCAGGCTCAGTGGCCTGTAAACTGGGTGGCCACTGTGTGACTGCTCCGTGCGCGGTCTCCCCATCTGTAAAGTGGTGAGAGTAACAGTGGGTCCTGCTTCCTTGGTTATTCCAAGGAAAGGACAAAGCTTCTGACGGACTTAGCGGACGACTCGCATGGAGTCAGTGCTGGTTTGCTGAATGTATGGATGAACAAATGACGCATGAAAGAATGAATGAGGTGCGCCTGTCACACTGTGCTGAGGGGCAGGTGCTCAGCAGCAGTCCACAGTATGGATGCCTGCAGGCCCCTGCTCAGCCAAGGATTCTGGGGTCCTGCCAGTCTGGTCTGCACACCTCATATGCAAATTACAATCAAAGAGCTGACGCTACACTCAACCCCTGCAAGGCTCTTCTCCCCCCCCCCCGGAGGAGGGCCCACCTGCCTAGGCCTTGCCCCACCACACCCTGCTTTCCCCAGGCCTTGCCCCCCACAAGGCCCCGCCCCTCGGAAGGCCCCGCCTCCCCAAAGTCTCCCACAGGCCCCGCCCTCCCAGAAGGCCCCGCCTCTCCCAAAGCCCCGCCTTCTCAAGGCCCCGCCCCACTTCCTGTCTGGGCAAAAGGAGACCCGGAGGCCTGTCCAGGCAGATCCGCAGCACTGCGGCTTCTCCTCATGGCAGCTCCCGTGCTGCCTCTCTTCTCAGCCACACCTCCCAACCAGGACCCTTCCAGATCACAGATCTGAGCAGGATCATAAGCCAACACCCGCCACCTCCCTCAAGACGTGGCCCTAGAGTGGTCAGTGGTAATTCAGAGCTCCCATCTGGCTGTTCCTTTCCTTCCTAGGCCAGGGAGGAAGCGAAGCTGTCCCAGTGGGGGTGACCTGAGGTTCCACACCATACGGCAGGCTGGTCGGGTGTGGGGGACCCCCACGCTCAGTGGGCCACAGGAGCTGCGATGAAATCCCATTGAGGGGGGAGGGGGAAGGGGTGTGTATCATATATGAATAGGGACATATGGAAATGTCCATGTACATTAGTGCACAGGCGTGACTGTGTGCTTGTGATAGTGTGCAGGTGTACCCCTGCATGCATGCGTGTGCGGACATGAGAATGTAGACCTTGGGGTACACGTGGGTGCACGTGTAAATGTATGCATGTGTGCATTTGAGCGTGTACACTGCGCACGTGTGAATAAGTGTTGGGATATGCACACGTGTTCCTCCGCGTGTGACTGTGCACGTGTGCACATGTGAGCCTTGTGTGTGTTGTGCTGGTGTGTGTGTGTGTGTGTGTGTGCACGAGAGAAGTGCAGACTTGGGACTGCGTATCACGTGCGTGTCAGGCGTGCGCCTTCTGTGTGCGCCAGAGCCAGCACAGGGCCCAATGAGCAGCGGCGACAAGGAGAAGCGCGTGTGGCTGTGGTCCCGTGGTGTGATTGTCACCGTCACTTCGAGGTCCCTGGTACTGGACAATTTCCCCGGCACCCACAGGAGAGGAGGAGGAGGAGGACGTCTGCAGGGTTTCAAGATGGGGGAGCAGCACATGTTTCGGGCACGTCGGGAAGCTGCACAGGAGCCTCCGGCCACACCCGTCTCCCTGGACCCTCTGCACGGCCTGCACAGAGGATGGGTGTCCTGCCCCACAGCCAGCGGGAAGGAGGGCCCTCTCCGCCAGGGACCGGGCTTCACACTCCAGTGTCATGGCTGTGACTGGAGCAGCTGGTGATGGCAAAGAGAGAGGAATTTCCAGTCCCAGCTCATGACACTATAGTGTGAAGAGCCTTTTTCTTTCTTTCTTTTTTATTTTTATTTTTTTCATCTTTTTGAGACAGGGTGTCTCTCTGTAGCCCCGGCTGGTCCCGGACTCAGCAGTCCTCCTGCCTCAGCCTCCTGAGTGCTGCTGTGGGACCCCACACCTGGCCAGCCTTTCCTTTTCTTCAGCGTGCATAACAGATATCTCAGGGCCAACTTGCGGGGAATAAATGTGCCAGGCGAGGCTGGGGGCCAGAACTCCCATCCTGAAGCCTGGTCTGCCCAGCTGATGTGCAGCGAGGACCCATGGGTGCAGAAGGGAGGGTCAGGGTACCAGAGGTGGGGCCTCTTCCCTACTCGCTCAGGGGCCAGTGGTGACGCCCAGTCCCACGTCACCCGTGCACAGTGGACGCTGGCAGTGAAGTTCTCGACCTCTCACGGGCCACTGTCCCTTTCTTTCTAGACCGTCCGGAGCTCCTGGGGCCACAAGTCCTCCTCCCCAGAGAATCTTGGTTTAGGGGCTCCCGAGGAAAGGGCCAGCAGGAGGGGGCCTTGCTGGGGAAGGGTGAGCATATGACCTCCGCCAAGCAGCAGTTGCTGAGTCTGCGTGGCCGGCGTCACGGGCACAGGGTCAACAGCGGCCACCGAGTTCGTCCCCACAGCGCAGGCTTTCGGGGCTCTTCCGCCTCCACACTCGCCTCTGGGTTCCCCCACAGGTTTGCCTTGAGGACGGCGCTGACCAGGGGCGACCACACAGGGCTGTGAGGGGCGCCTCGGAGTGACCCCATGGCCCAGCACACAGCGTATAGCTGTCTGCCTGCCAGTGCTGCAGCCCGGAGGCTGCGGCCATGCATCGGTGGGGCCTGAGAGAGGTCAGCGCGCCGGGCAGACGGCGAGGAAGCCACAGGACCCCCAGCAGGTCCTGGCGCCCCCGGGTTTAAGGGCTCAGCGTTAAGAAGTTGCTAAAGAGCAGTGAGACGTTCACACATGCAAACCCCAGAGCCAGGTGAGGAGGTCAGCAGAGCCGCGGGGACCCCGCAAGAGGCACCTGTGTGTGCAAGGACGTGGCAGAGTGAGGGCTTCCTCCCAGGTGGGGCCCAGAGCCCACGCAGACCTGGCCGGGTACCTGCGTCCCTTGCTATTTGGGAATGGTGCGGACGCCTCCAAGCCCTGGCCCAGCCCCAAGGGGGTCTGAGTCCGTGTCCTTTGCTCGTGAAATTCACTATACGCTTGGTACAATTCAGGTTCAGGCCCCGCTCTGCAGGAGCCAAGTCTGGTGGGAGCCGGAGCCTGGAATCTATGTGTCTAATGAGATCCTGGGGCTTTCTTACACTGACCAAGGCCTGCTGCGAGGTAAGAAGAGGGCGGACTCCGGCCCTGGGAGTCACCTCTGTGTCCGCTGCCGACCCCGGGCCCGCGAGGCATCTGCTGCTTGGCAGAGGTCATACTCGCACCCTTCCCAAGAAGACAAGGTGGAACACAAAACCCTTCCCCAGCAAGACCCCTTCCTGCCGGCCCTTTCCTCGGGAGCCCCTAAACCAAGATTCTCTGGGGTCCCCCAGCACAGCTAAGCACTTGGCAGAGCACCAAAGCCAGCAGCCCAGAGTGTCCCAGGCTCAGCTCAAGGTGGCCCAGAGCCTCCGCTTCCTGGAGGAAGACACCCATGTCCCACCCTCCCGTCCGCTCCCAGCCCGGCCAGGGCTGCTGGTGCGTCCAGCCAGATGGAGCCTTGGCCCAGCAGGCCTGTGTGTACACTGCCCCTGGGGCCCTGTGATGAGGGCACTTCAGCGCCAGATGGTTGAGGGCAGAAGGGAAGTGAGGTCCCCACAGCGAGTCCATGTCCCTGGGCCTTGCCTGGCATTCTAGACCCCAGCTGGGGCCTCTTCCCAGCTGTGCCTGCCCTAGAGGCATAGCCTGCTCCGGGCTCTGTTTGCCACCTACCGGCCAGCTTCTGCCTCAGTTTCCTCAGCTGGCAGGTGGGCAAGGCCTCCCCATACTAATTTCAGCATCATGAAAGCTGGGAATGTGCCAGGGCTGGCCGGGCAGCTCCCCGGAAGTCCCCATGCCCAGCCACCAGACGTGTGCCCAGCCCCGCAGCAGCACGTCAGCTGACCCCTGAACTCCTCCCCCTAATCTGGCCCGGGGTGGCGACCGCAACCTCAGGGCTAAACTCCTGCCACCTGCTTTCCCACTGCCTGGGAGTTACCAGTGGCTCCTACATCTTTAATGACTAGGACGAAAATTAACAAGAATATTTCATGACTTGCAAATAATATGGAATTCAAATGCAGGTGTCCGAAAATAAAGTTTTACAGGAACCCTGGCCCCAGCCCACTTGACACGCACTGTGTGTGGCTGTATGTTGTGCCCAAGACCCCAGGCAGGCCCTGAAGCACTCCCTGCCTCTTCACCCTGGGCAGCTGGTCGCCTGCAGCCTGCCGGGCGCAGGGCGGGTCACTGGGGCCCCCGTGTACTCCGTGTCATCTGCCTTGTGGCCCTGTGCAGTGGCAGGTGAACAGTGACAGGGCCCAGCCCGAGGTCAGGGCTCATGTGGTCCTTGTGGGAAACCCCACAGATGCACCCCTGGTGGGCAGCCAGGGGCCTGCAGCACCCATGCAGGAATTCTGGAGCTGGTGTCCGTGGTATGGGGGCACAGTCCCGCGTGGCCCTTTAACTCTCAGGGGACCTCAACCTGGAGCAGGAAGGGCCCCTACCCAGGCACTCATCTGGCTGGAGGCAGAGCCCGGGGCTCCTCTCTGACAGTGTCCTCGGGGTGGGGCCAGTGGGCGTGGCTGTCGGTTCTCACCCACGTGAAACATTTGGCGTGGTACAGAGAGCTATTTGGGAAGGAGGAGGTGGAACGGGGCCGGGCTGACCTTGGGCTCCACCAGGTCCTCAGCCAGGGTGGGAATTTCCCAGATCGCCCTTCTGCTGCAGGACTGGGCCCCCGCTGGATGGGCGGAGCAGCGTTCTGCCTGGTTACTGCCCGGGCTGCTTTTGCTTGGGGCTGGGCTGTCCCAGATGTTTTGACCACACTGGGAGCTATGAAGGGAGCCCGCAGAAAACCCCCAGGAGGCCCCCAGGTCCCTGGCCCAGACCCCAAGGAGGTGCCCCTGGAGGGAGGCCCATGGCCATCAGAGGCCGCACAGCCCCAAAGCTTAGTCCCACCTGGTACAGAAGGGGAACCACCTTCCCACACAAGTCCTGGGGGACCCTGCACCAGCCTCCTGGCTCTCCCAGCCCTCGGGGACACTTATGTGTGAAGGACGCCAGTGCCATGTGGCAGTCAGGGTCGAGCTGAGCCTGGGAGCTAAAAAGAGCCACTGAGGCCAGCTGTGAGGCTGTGCTGGCCCTGCAGGCCCGGCCTGGGACCTGCTCTGTGCTGACCACCTCCCTCCCCAGCCCGTCCCTCCCAGCCCCTGCTCCAGCCTCACTGCCCCTGGGCAACCTCTGTGGACCCTGAGCTAAAGCACTTTGGCTCTGTTGCTCTGGGCAGAAGCTGGGGTTCGCTCCGAGAGGCATTTTACCCAGAAGCTGACCGGCAGGAACCCCGGGTGCCCAGCACCACATGTCCCAGGAGGTGCGTCCACTGGGGTCCTTCTCAGTGGTTCTGAGTGTCCCCCCATGGCACAGCCGCCTGGCCTGCAGCCTGTCGCCTCCACCCCGGCCAACAGCAGCTGTGCCCGTTGGTGGCCTTGCCTGTGTCCCCGAAGCCATCACAGAGGTCTCTGCACCACGGGGCCACAACCAGGGGGACCTGGTGGGTGGCACTTTGTGGGGCACCAGCCCCAGCTTCTCAAGAGAAGCCACCGGCCTGGGCCTCCCCAGAGATGACTTCTGCCGTGTCCCACGGTGTCCCTCGGGCATTGACAGCATCGAGGTCGCCTTGTGAGGTTCAGGGTGCACCCCACACAGAGGTCATTCTAAAGGAGGAAGTGGCGTCTCCCCTGCCCCCACCCCACTTCCTGGGTTCCAGGACTCAATTTTCAAGCAAAATTCTTGTGTGGAAAATGAGGATTTATTTGCCAGGTAGCTGGGCAAGGGCACTTGTGTGGGGTCAGCTCAGCTCGCTGCCACCCTCACTGTGGGGAAATGTCCAGTGCCTCTGCCACCTGCTCTGCTGGGGGTCACACTGAGGCCCCTGGGGCCCCAACAGCGCTCGGCACTTTGCTTACTTGCAGCTGAGCTGGGGGGCCCTCCCCGCACCTCCCGCTGGCTCCATGGCGTGGCGGCATGTCCTCCGGCCGGGCAGGCGGGCGGCGCGATCAATGCGCAGCTACAGCTGGTTGAAGGGGACCAAATCCATTGAACAGTTGATTTGGTTCCATTTTACCAGCTTCAGCAAAGCATTCGGCTCCCAGATCCATGGGGAACAGCACCGTCCACGGGGAAGGCGGCTCCACCAGGCGGGCGTCTGGCTGGGAGGGGGCAGCACCACCAGGCGCAGACCCTTTGCCCCGGCCTTCCCAAGAGCCCACCTGGGCTGAGGGGCTTCCGGAAGATCTGTGGGACTCAGCAGGAGGGGCCACACATACAAGTGCAGCACACGTGTGCACACACACACACACGCGTGCGCGCTCTGGGACACACACACTCACAAACTCACAACATCCTCTCTCCCATGGCAGCTCCCCTGTGAGGGCCCCAAGATGCCAGGAGGGCTGAGCGGCCCCATGCCCTGGGAGAGGGGACCCCCGCCTTTTGCATCTGACTAGAGAGTGACACCTGGCTTTGCCAAGACCCTCTGCCCAGTCGCTCGCATGAGATCCAGGAGGCGGTCGAGACCCCTGAGCTCCTGCCTGTGGTGCACATCTGGAGGTTAGGACCCCAAGGCCTCGGCCCCATCCCGCTGCCCGCCCCGCCCAGCACGTGCTTTCAGCCGTGCTGAGTCCGGACAGGCCCTCTCAGTCAGCAGGACAGGACAGCGGGGCCATCATGCAGTGGCCTAGTGGGGACAAGGGGAGGGGACGCCTTGATGGGCAGGGGCTGGATCACTCTGGGAACCCCGCTTTGCATGATGTGAGAGGGGGAGTAGGAACGCTGGGAGCCCTGCACCCTCGCCCCAGCCCTGCAGCCCTGCCAGCCTCTTGCCCCACAGCCCCTGCAGTGACTGAGAAGAAACAAGCTCCTTTGTAACATACTGGTTTTCCTGCAGTTTGAAATGTCCTCAAAACTCACGCTAAGAGCTTCATTGCAGGCTGCTGGCTTTGGGGGAGTGAGTGGATCATGGGGGCCCTAACTTCCAGTGACTAGAGCCACTGATGGGATCATGTTTCTCAGGCATTTGGGGGTGTTTATGGAGACAGGAGGTGAGGCCAATTGGAGGGGAAAGGTCATGGGGCATGACCTTGGGGACTGCGTCAGGCCCTGGCCTTTTCTCTCTGGCTGTGCGCCATCACCCTCTCTGCCTCCTGGCTGCTGGGAGGTGAGCAGCTTGCCTCTGCACGATGCTCTGCCTCGCCTCAGCCCAGAAATAATCAACCATGGACTGAAGCCTCTGAAACCATGAGCCAAAATAGACCTCTCCTCCCCCAAATTGACTTTCTGAGGTACTGGGTCATGGCGATGGAAATCTACTAACACACTCATCCATCAGGAGCCATGGCAAGAGGCGGAGTGGCTTTGGCAGCAAAAGGGACACCATGTCCTGTGGGTGCAGACGTCCCTCTGGGAGCACAAATTGTCCTGAGTAGCACAGGCTGACCGCTCGGGCCCCTTCCCCCTTGGCCCTGCAGAGCCTGCTCTGTCTGCCTGCTCTCTGGCTGCTCTCCACCCCCTCCTGAGGCTGCGGGGTCAGGCACTCAGGTCCCTCCAGAAGTGGGGACAGGCTGCACCATGCTACGCCCATCCCAGGGCCCGCCCCGTGCCTGCTCCAACTCCAGGGTCCTCAGTGCCTTCCTGACTATCCCTGCTGCAGCACCCCGTCTCCCAACCAGCCCGAGCTATGCGGTACTGCCCCGAAGTCTCCCTGAGGCAGTCCCAGCACTCTGGCAGAGACGGAGGGGCGGGGCCAGCATCCTCAGCCCCACAGACTCCTCTCCTCCTTTCTCCTCTCTCCTCACCGCTCCCTGCTCTGGGTGAAGGACGGAAACCAGGCTTCCCGGGCCGCCCCGCCCGTCCGGTCACGAAGACGGCTGCAGACCTCGCACCGGCCAGTTACCCACGTATCATCGCTGTCAGTATTCCCAGCGGAGCAGAAGATCTGACAAGCGATGGACCCAGCCGCCTGCCATGGGGGATCTGCGGAAGAGGATCTGGACACTGTCACCCTCAGGCACGTCGGCCAAATCCCACCCCGGACACTTTTGCACACTCCACTGCAGGGCATGGGCCCCTCCCTTGCTGGCACTGGCAATCACCTTCGGCCCCTTGAGGGCCCTGATTTCTGGCCAAATGCGGCCAGACCTGGAGGAATTCACCCAGGTGAGCGGCCTGGGCTTCTGCCCCCAGCCGCCCTCTGCTGCCGGGCCTGGCCCGCTGCACCCCGCAGGGCTCCTGCTTGGGGAACTTCCCATCCCCGCTCGCCCGGCCCGACCCCCACTCAGTGCCATCTGGAGCAAAGCAAGGTGACAGGAGCAGACCCCACGGGGACACAGACCTGAGTCACCCCTCCGCCCTCGCCGATACATGCAGTTGCACTCCCGAGACGCAGGGGCGCTGGGTGCTGCAGAGCCCACGCGGCGTGGCCAGGCGTGCCCGGCGGTGAGTCCAACACACTGTGCTGCTGTCCCTGCCGTGGTCCACAGGCTCCCTAGGGGCCCAGGGGTTGCGAGCACCCTGGCTGTCATCTGTTCTTCACCCCACAC
>RJWM01010927.1:37727-61705 GCA_004363535.1 Dasyprocta punctata
GTGGCCTTGCCTGTGTCCCCGAAGCCATCACAGAGGTCTCTGCACCACGGGGCCACAACCAGGGGGACCTGGTGGGTGGCACTTTGTGGGGCACCAGCCCCAGCTTCTCAAGAGAAGCCACCGGCCTGGGCCTCCCCAGAGATGACTTCTGCCGTGTCCCACGGTGTCCCTCGGGCATTGACAGCATCGAGGTCGCCTTATGAGGTTCAAGGTGCACCCCACACAGAGGTCATTCTAAAGGAGGAAGTGGCGTCTCCCCTCCCCCACCCCACTTCCTGGGTTCCAGGACTCAATTTTCAAGCAAAATTCTTGTGTGGAAAATGAGGATTTATTTGCCAGGTAGCTGGGCAAGGGCACTTGTGTGGGGTCAGCTCAGCTCGCTGCCACCCTCACTGTGGGGAAATGTCCAGTGCCTCGGCCACCTGCTCTGCTGGGGGTCACACTGAGGCCCCTGGGGCCCCAACAGCGCTCGGCACTTTGCTTACTTGCAGCTGAGCTGGGGGGCCCTCCCCGCGCCTCCCGCTGGCTCCATGGCGTGGCGGCATGTCCTCCGGCCGGGCAGGCGGGCGGCGCGATCAATGCGCAGCTACAGCTGGTTGAAGGGGACCAAATCCATTGAACAGTTGATTTGGTTCCATTTTACCAGCTTCAGCAAAGCATTCGGCTCCCAGATCCACGGGGAACAGCACCGTCCACGGGGAAGGCGGCTCCACCAGGCGGGCGTCTGGCTGGGAGGGGGCAGCACCACCAGGCGCAGACCCTTTGCCCGGGCCTTCCCAAGAGCCCACCTGGGCTGAGGGGCTCCCGGAAGATCTGTGGGACTCAGCAGGAGGGGCCACACATACAAGTGCAGCACACGTGTGCACACACACACGCGTGCGCGCTCTGGGACACACACACTCACAAACTCACAACATCCTCTCTCCCATGGCAGCTCCCCTGTGAGGGCCCCAAGATGCCAGGAGGGCTGAGCGGCCCCATGCCCTGGGAGAGGGGACCCCCGCCTTTTGCATCTGACTCGAGAGTGACACCTGGCTTTGCCAAGACCCTCTGCCCAGTCGCTCGCATGAGATCCAGGAGGCGGTCGAGACCCCTGAGCTCCTGCCTGTGGTGCACATCTGGAGGTTAGGACCCCCAGGCCTCGGCCCCATCCCGCTGCCCGCCCCGCCCAGCACGTGCTTTCAGCCGTGCTGAGTCCGGACAGGCCCTCTCAGTCAGCAGGACAGGACAGCGGGGCCATCATGCAGTGACCTAGTGGGGACAAGGGGAGGGGACGCCTTGATGGGCAGGGGCTGGATCACTCTGGGAACCCCGCTTTGCATGATGTGAGAGGGGGAGTAGGAACGCTGGGAGCCCTGCACCCTCGCCCCAGCCCTGCAGCCCTGCCAGGCTCTTGCCCCACAGCCCCTGCGGTGACTGAGAAGAAACAAGCTCCTTTGTAACATACTGGTTTTCCTGCAGTTTGAAATGTCCTCAAAACTCATGCTAAGAGCTTCATTGCAGGCTGCTGGCTTTGGGGGAGTGATTGGATCATGGGGGCCCTAACTTCCAGTGACTAGAGCCACTGATGGGATCATGTTTCTCAGGCATTTGGGGGTGTTTATGGAGACAGGAGGTGAGGCCAATTGGAGGGGAAAGGTCATGGGGCATGACCTTGGGGACTGCGTCAGGCCCTGGCCTTTTCTCTCTGGCTGTGCGCCATCACCCTCTCTGCCTCCTGGCTGCTGGGAGGTGAGCAGCTTGCCTCTGCCACGATGCTCTGCCTCGCCTCAGCCCAGAAATAATCAACCATGGACTGAAGCCTCTGAAACCATGAGCCAAAATAGACCTCTCCTCCCCCAAATTGACTTTCTGAGGTACTGGGTCATGGCAATGGAAATCTACTAACACACTCATCCATCAGGAGCCATGGCAAGAGGCGGAGTGGCTTTGGCAGCACAAGGGACACCATGTCCTGTGGGTGCAGATGTCCCTCTGGGAGCACAAACTGTCCTGAGTAGCACAGGCTGACCGCTCGGGCCCCTTCCCCCTTGGCCCTGCAGAGCCTGCTCTGTCTGCCTGCTCTCTGGCTGCTCTCCACCCCTTCCTGAGGCTGCAGGGTCAGGCACTCAGGTCCCTCAGGAAGTGGGGACAGGCTGCACCGTGCTACGCCCATCCCAGGGCCCGCCCCGTGCCTGCTCCAACTCCAGGGTCCTCAGTGCCTTCCTGACTATCCCTGCTGCAGCACCCCGTCTCCCAACCAGCCCGAGCTATGCGGTACTGCCCCGAAGTCTCCCTGAGGCAGTCCCAGCACTCTGGCAGAGACAGAGGGGGCGGGGCCAGCATCCTCAGCCCCACAGACTCCTCTCCTCCTCTCTCCTCTCCCTTCACCGCTCCCTGCTCTGGGTGAAGGACGGAAACCAGGCTTCCCGGGCCGCCCCGCCCATCCGGTCACGAAGACGGCTGCAGACCTCGCACCGGCCAGTTACCCACGTATCATCGCTGTCAGTATTCCCAGCGGAGCAGAAGATCTGACAAGCGATGGACCCAGCCGCCTGCCATGGGGGATCTGCGGAAGAGGATCTGGACACTGTCACCCTCAGGCACGTCGGCCGAATCCCACCCCAGGACACTTTTGCACACTCCACTGCAGGGCATGGGCCCCTCCCTTGCTGGCACTGGCAATCACCTTCGGCCCCTTGAGGACCCTGATTTCTGGCCAAATGCGGCCAGACCTGGAGGAATTCACCCAGGTGAGCGGCCTGGGCTTCTGCCCCCAGCCGCCCTCTGCTGCCAGGCCTGGCCCGCTGCACCCCGCGGGACTCCTGCTCGGGGAACTTCCCATCCCCACTCGCCCGGCCCGACCCCCACTCAGCGCCATCTGGAGCAAAGCAAGGTGACAGGAGCAGACCCCACGGGGACACAGACCTGAGTCACCCCTCTGCCCTCGCCGATACATGCAGTTGCACTCCCGAGACGCAGGGGCGCTGGGTGCTGCAGAGCCCACGCGGCGTGGCCAGGCGTGCCCGGCAGTGAGTCCAACACACTGTGCTGCTGTCCCTGCCGTGGTCCACAGGCTCCCTAGGGGCCCGGGGGTTGCGAGCACCCTGGCTGTCATCTGTTCTTCACCCCACACTCTGGGTAGCCAGTCCAAGTCAGGAGGACACTGAGGCTGAGGTGGCGTCCTTTCCGGGGCCAGCCTGCCCATCGCTCAAGCCAGCCTCTGCTCCCTTTGTGCCGCGTGGCCTGTCCAGGGGCAGTTTCTGGTCACTCTCTGTCACACAAGCCTTCACGCTGTTTGAGGTCGGACGGAATCAGCGACAGGCTGTGACCCTGGGAGGCTCAGGAGCTGCGTCCGCGGCTTGGCCACAGCAGCCCAGACGCCTGCTGCCCACGGCTTTCCGGACCTCACTGGGCAGCCGCCTCGCTCAGGCGTCTCTCCCGGCGGGCAGAGAGCTCTGCACCCTTCGGCCTCACCCGCCGTCGGGGCTGCCCAGGGACGACCCGATGCTCCTCCAGAACTTCCCCTCTCTCTGAGAAAGGCCAAGGTCTTTACATCCCCAAAGCTGCCTGAACTTCCTCCACGGCTCACAGGCCAGTGCTTCAGAGAGCACAGCCTTCCCCAAGACCGCTGCATTCCTTCTCAGGCCCGGGAACCCGCCACAGCCCCAGGCTGTCCTGTCCTCTCCCTGCTGAGCCCCACAGAGCCCCTCACTATGAGGGCCAGTCCCGCCCGGGCCACCCCTGCTCCGGGCCCTCCGAGCCACAGGCCTGAAGAGACCTCCACACAGCAGAGTGCCCCCCACTGAGCCCCTGGCTCGCTAGAAGTGAGCTTGCCGCCGGGGGCTCGGACAGCTCCAGGCTGCTGCTCAGTGCCCCGGTGCTGGCGCCTGGCCTGGCGGGAAGACGGCTCGAGTCTGCTGATGAGTGCGGCGTTTCCAGGGCGGCGGGGCTGCGCTGACCCCAGGGCACTGGCTGCACTGGGAAATCTCTCTCTCCTGGGGTGCCAGAGAGAACGAGGCAGCGGTTACTACTGCTCATGCATTTTATGAACCAAACAGTTAAACGGGTTTTAAAACATCTGCTGATGGAGTCATCCCACACGCGGACGAACACTCAGCGTTTTCAAGTGGCAACCGATACTGGGCACAGATAACCGCTGCGGAGACCCCGCAGCCCTGTTAACATCAATGGGAAATGAGACGCTGTGAAAACGCAGTATGTGTCCAATTAGTTACAGTTGGAGCAAACAGTGATCTAGACAAAGACCGTAAGGGGAATGCTCACCAGGACCCCTCACCGCGGGCCAGCGTCACCCCAGGAGGCCCGGGCCGAGCAGTGGCAGCCACCTCATCCCTGCATCTGTGAAGGGCCCCCAGATGTCCACTGGACACGGCCCAGGTTTGCAGCGGTGCAGCTGCTCTTGCCCTGCTTACTGGCTGTCTGCAGGCCTGACCCCTGGGGCACAGGGCAGCCTGGTCTCTGGAGCATTGCACTCCAAACCAGGAGCTCTCGGGGGTGTTCTTGGGCCCCCGAACCTCAGCTTCCTCCTTGGGAAGTGTGGAGGGCAGTGGCCACACACGATGCCAGCCCCGTGTAATCTGCGGTCCCTGCCTCCCCGTGGCCTGTCACAGCTTGGCAGGGTCCCCTGGCCACCTGTCCCTCTGGCCTAAGACTGTCCCACCACCCCTGCCCAGGACACTGGAGATGGAGATCACTTTGAACAGAAACCTCAGATGCTCCCTAGGGAAGCTGTCACTTTCCTCAGCACACTGGACACCACGTGGCCAGCCTCCTTTGCAAAGATGTGACACCGAACACCTACTGAAGGACAGTCAGCCCCAGGTCCCACCCGCAGCAAAGCCACTGCCCTTGGGGCCCACAGAGTAGAGCCAACTGCACCCCACGCCACAATCATCGCAGAGACCCAGGGGCCTCGGGCGAGGGCTGCGGTGGGCCCTGCACTCTGCCAGCCCCGGCCACTCACCCACCTGCTGGGCAGGGAGGACAGGCTCCACGGACCTGCTCCTGCCCCAGGAGGACAGCCCCAAAGCCTGTCTAGATGCTTTTTGTGATTTTTTACTACGGAGCTTTTAAAATTTAAGCATCAATAACCTAATAACTTTCTTTCTCCATGCAGCAACATTACCTATTAGCACTCAGATTCGCCATGAAATTAATTTTTAATTCTAAATTTTGCTTAATTATTAAAATAGCCAAGAATTATAGTTAGCCCAGGGGGTTTTGGCAACGCTGGATGGGGCTGCCCCTCAGGAGTCTTCCCAGGTCTCCATTTGGGGTCACTAGGTCCCACCGGGCAGTCTCCAGAGAGATCCATAATTAAAAGGCAAAAGAAAGCCTCACTGCCCCACAAACAGTCCCGCGCCTCAGGGCCACCGATGCTGACTCAGCCAAACGGCAGCAGGACCAGTCCAGTCCAAGGCCATAACTTTTCTGTCTGTTCAAAAAAAAATGTATTTTTTCTCAACACTGATAAAAGTTTAATACAGAATTGCCCAGGTTTTTAATAAACTTGTCAACAAAGGAGCATGGCAAATTGATAGGGCCCTTCCCGGAGATAAATTTTGCCTCAAATAGATGCAGAGAGCAGGGGGCAGGGCGAGGGGAGGCAGGGCCCAGAGGGGAGCACGTGAGGCTCCGCTGTTCTTTGCCAAAAAAGCAAAAACAAAGACAAAACAGCGGGACAGATCTCTGCGTCTCGTTATCTCAGAGACAGGGCTGGCATCCACCTGGGATCACTGAAGAAGGAAAGTGGTGTGGCCGAGGTCATGGGCATGGAGCCCTGAGGTCACGGGGCGGGGCTGCCAGGCACGGTGGCCCATGTGTCCCCAGGTGAGAAAAGCCAGGTGATGGCAGGGGTCTTGTCAGAGACCCTCCACCTGCAGAAAGGGACCCGCAGCCGCAGAGCCCAGAGGCCGGGGATGGCGTCAGAGGAAAGAGCAGAGGGCCCATGTGGCCACTGCAGGCCCGGGGACACCGTGGAAGGCTCCAGCGACACACGTGTGTGCACGCCCGCCTCTCACGTTTTCCGAGGAACTCTCAGCCCGCCTCTGTGAGCCATGAGACTGTGTTTGGGGGTGCAGGATGGAGGACCCTTTAACGCACTTGCGGCCATCTGGTCACGCGGCTCTCAAGGTGTCTGAAATCCACCGTTGGAGTCTCACGTGCTGAGCTAACGGGGAGGGACGGTTCCCCTCGGAAGGAGCACAGCAAAGCAACATGGTCCTGCGAGGAGGGAGGAGCCAGGGACGGACGGGGGGTGAGGGGATCCCACGGCAGCCTCCACCCGCTGCAGGGCCACCCGGGCCGTGCCGGCCCCCACCGCCCGGGCTGAGCTTCTCGCCCCTCTGCTCCACTTCAGCATGCCCTTGGGACAGGACCCGCGTGGACCTGGCACTCCGGAGGGGACGGGTGAGGAAGGAACTCAGAAGCCAGAGCACAGAGCCATGCAGCTGCTGGCCACGAGCACACTGGGGCGGGGTGGGTTTTGGGGGCAACCTAGGGCTGTGGCCCCAAGTCACCCAAGCTCGGCCTCTCAGCGGGACAGCTGAGAGCGTGGACTATTTATACAAGCCATGGTGAGGGGGCAGCTGGCGAGTCGCATACAGCCCTGTGGCCATATCTGGGCATGGCCAAGGGCACGCAGGCCTGCCAGGGGCCAGCGGCCAGGGGCACAGCTGCCCTGGGTGTCCTTCAGCCTCACAAAGTCCCCGCAGGCCCCTGGCGACAGGCTCCAGGACAGCTGCCGTCTCCTCCCTGCAGTTAAAAATACTCCGGGTCATTGTCCGGCTCCTCCCAGAATCCGTCCTCCTCGCGCATGTCCGCACACACGCACGTGCACACACACCCGCCGAGCCCCAGCCGAGGACTCTCAGCTCCTGCCCCAAGCCAGGGTTTGTCCCCCAGACTCTCAACCACCTCAGGGGGCCACCTCCTAGCCGGGGAGAAGCCAGCACCCGTTCAGGCAGCACTGCTGCAGGGGGCTCCTCCCCTCCGCCCCTGCCGGGTGGGCCCAGTGGTCTGCACGTTCCCGGCTCTGTCCCTCACCGTTACCTGCAGCCAGCTGGGGCCGCCCGCTCAGAAAGACACAGACCTGGCTGACGAGGCTGGGCCCGGTTTCCCGCCTCTGCGGAGACCCTGGCTCTGGGTCTGAGGAGCCGGTGCAGGCTGTCGGCGTGGCCTCTCGTCCCTGCCCTTGAGACGCGTGGCCCTGCATGCGACTGCAGCTGCTCTGCCGCATCCCGGCAGCAGCTCGGCAGCAGCCTGCACCGTTCCTGCCGCTGCCACTGCAGCTGCCACCCCTCCCCACTGGCTCGGCGGCTCCGGCCTACCCAGGGTCGATGGTTTGGGACTGGGAGCACCAACAGCAGTCCTCGCTGGACCCCGGGGGCCCTCCCAGCCCCGCGCTCTGGCCAGCGGAACACTGATCCCAGGAAGGAGCAGACCGGAGCCTCCAGGAGCTGCTGACACTGCGCCTTCCTTTCCCACCTCTTCTTGGTGGGGCGCCTCCAGGACCCCAGGCCCAGGCAGCTGGTGGGCCAAGGACCACGGGCAAGGCTGGGTCCCTCGGAGAGCCATGTGCTCAGGTCCCCCAGTCATCCCCAGCGGACACGTCACTCTCAGGCCCGACCACCCCGAGGAATGGTGTTCCGCCCCCAGGCACTAGTGGCAGGGAGCTAGCAGCAGTGTCAGAGGCCTTCAGCAAGCAGACATGCACAGCAGGGTGAGTGACCACAAGCCTCTCAGATTGCCGGTTACCCTCTCCGCTAAGGAGGCAGCAATTAATGCGATGCCGCCACCCTGCCTGCCCTCCTGCCTTCCTGGCCCCACAGGCTCCCCCGGCCAGTACCTTCCCCGCCACGCCCTTGCACTAAGGATTACTCAGCTTCTCTTTTTTAACGTAGGGCATGGGGGGAGGGTGCAATTCGAGCTGTATTTACTTTGATTGACTTGGGCTGCAGCAGCTAAAATACCATCCTGTGGTCAATCTCATCATACTTAATAGCAGCTAATTCTTCAATGCAATGTTTTTCACGTGAGGTCAACAGTTCTCGGTAAGATTGTCGAGGCGCCCCCACCATGAACACTACTTTTACCAGGCCTGCACCCGCTTTGAAATACTCATGCAATAAAATGCTTTACTGCACTTGACACACACACTATGTATTAAATCAGCATCACTGGCAAGTCCCCCTTTAAGAGGGCTGCCACAGTTTACTTGGCCACCTGCTACAAAAACAAGAAGTGACTGGTCAGACGTGTGCCTGTGCACACATGGCGGCTTCTGCCCCAGCCTGCAGACTGCCAGGAGGAGGCCCCATGCTTTCTAGAACTGGCCGGGCTCACGTGCGTAAGTTCCGTGTGGAGCATAGCTGTGTTTGTGAGCACAGAATAGAGAATCTTACTGGCTGGGCTCCCTGAATCAAGGAACCCCTCGATTCTTGGAGCTACTGTTCCCCAGCAAGGCCCAGACCCAATGTCCGAGTGCTGTGGTACAAACACTTCCAGAGGGCTCTGGAAAAACCAAGGGCTCCCAAGGGTGCACCCTGACCCAGTGAGCATGGCAAACAGTCATGAGTTGTCTCATCAGAGCAGCAAGCTGCCCCCTACTACGTCCCAGAGCTGGCAAGAGCACCCTAAGGGGGCAGGTCATCCCTCTGATCCCCCATCACACCCCATGCACCTCCTTTCTCCTCAAGTGCCCCGTCCCTAGCATTGTGTCCGGGTGGCGTCACCCCGGAAAAGTCCTGTGGGAAGGGCGTAGTCCGCTAGTCTGTGCCTTCTTCCCATGCAAAGCCCAGTGGAATGAAGTCCTGGGCACCCAAACACCCCACTGTGCCGGGCTCTGCTTACGAAAAGACGCAGAGGCTCATGCACGGGACACTCCAACCCTGGGGTCCTGAGTGTCCCCTGGGAAGCAGCCCATGGTGACGCATGCAGGAAGAGGGGCCTGGGCGTCCGGGGAGGAATGCGAGAGACGCTCATTCTTAATTCAGCAGGTCGAGACTAGAGGTGATTTATAACCAGCAGGCCACGGCTCACTCCCTGCAAACCCTCTAGTTTTACTGCTCAGTCAAACCTAATTCCCAAACACTAATGCTCTTATTTAAACACCACATCCTGCAATAAAGCTTTAATGCTCGACAGACGCATCTCACGGAAGTCAGCGGTGTGGCTGTGGCCGCCCGCGGCCCCAGTGGCTGCACGCCGGGCTACTTCCCTCCCTGTGGCCGGAGCTGGAAGTGTGCAGGGCAGAGATGACCTTCCGGGGGTGCTGGGCACTGACTCCTCTGGGGACACTGGCCAAAGGGAGGCTGTACCCAAGGACAGCGCTACCTTCTCACTGCCACACCCGGCCACCAGCACCACAGAGCGGAGGTCACAAGCAAACCCAGCAGGCACAGCCTCCAGAAGAAGACGTGGAGACTGGATAGGGACCCTCCACTGTGGAGGCCCCAGGCCAGCCCCTCTACTACGTTCACCTTGAGACTCCCCCGGGCTGGGGGGCCTCCCTAAGCTCAGGTCTGCCCTGGTGCCTTCGTCCAGGAGATCCTGAGTTGGCTACCCCATACCCAACGCCCACAGCAGCTGGCGGAGGGACACTGCCTGCCCCTCTCAATCACGTCACCACCGAGGTGGGGGGCAGGACGGACAGCCGCACCTGCCACACGCAGCCATGGCCACGCTAGGGCTGGAAGGCAGTGCTGACCACGCAGGGAGAAGAGTTCCAGGCTGCGGAGGAGTGGTGTGGGTGGGCACACTGGTCCCAGCCAGGGTGCAAACAGCGTCCACTCCGAGACCCAGAAATGAACCACAGACGCCCTCCCATGGGCACCCAGACTCCTCCAGAGCCTTCTGCCCTGCATCTGGCCCAATAGGGTCCAGTCCTGTGGAAAGAGCTTCCCAGACTTGATTCAAACCTGTGCCCGCAGCCTGGGACCCGCAGGGCGTCAGCTCAGCCCTGTCTCCTCAAGAAGACTGGCGGGTGACAAAGCAGGCAGGACAGTGGGCTGGGGCAGTCCTGGGCCCCCCACACGGCTTTCTGCAGAGCCCACAGCAGCCCTCACCACAAAAAGTACTTCCAGTTGGATTTGATGAAAAAGAGAAAGCAAGGCGATGTTGGCTGGTGGCAGGTAGGACAGACTGAGCCAGGAGATGTGGCACAGTCACACCAGCCCAGGCCTCCAGAAGGTGCTGTGGGCCTGGGGATGGGTGGGTTCAGCGCTTCATTCCCGTAGTCTCACTCAGCACGGTGGCCAAGGCAGCCACAGGGAGGGGAGGCGTGGGGATGACACCAGGGTCCTCTACTGGCTGTGTAGCCATGGGAGCCCAGATGGCAACCAGGGGGCACCGCTTCCTCCACGGTTCCTCCCACGTGGACAGGAGTCGCTTCCCGCCTTCGCACCCCCTCGCTCCTCCCTTAGGGGGTCCCTGCCCCCCCCATGCCACTTACGGTCCCCCGCCCCCGACCACACATGTCTGTAGTCGAAGGACCTCTTCCAGGGCGACAGGAAGTGGGGCCCCCAGAGCGGCGACTGCCCTACGTCTCCAAGGCAGGACCCCGTGTGCCCCCAGCCCCTGGCAACCCGAGGCCATCTCCCCTCTGCCGCAGTCAGCACACTGAATATTTAATGTCTGATGAGCGCTTCCACCTGCTGACACAGGCAAAGTGACAGAACAATGCCGGCAGGGACACGGACGTCCCGCCGCCAGGCAGCCTCGCCCAGCCTCGCCTGGTCACAGCCTGCCATCGGTCCCCTGACCCTGGGCGACTGGCCACAGGCATGGCCTGCCCCTCAGTGTGGTGAGCGAGTTCCTGGCCTGAAATACATACTTCTTTACATTCCATAGCTTAGCAGGTCCATATGGGCATATAAAGAAGTATGTTTCCCAAGCAGGTCATTCAGCAGCTCGGGTGCAGGGCCTGGGAAGCAGCAGCGAGTGACCCCACTTGGGAGCAAGAAGACACCTGGAGGCCACAGCACGCACCCGCACCACACCCCAGAGTTCTGGCCAGGGCAGGACGCCCTTTCTTCCACTACCAACTCGCATCCGGCCGTCCCTTCCAGTCCTGCACTCCAGTCTGCCTCTCACGAACAAAACACACACACACACACAGTCAAGAGGGTCACAAGCAGACTGTGCACACCAGCAAATCTTGAGAATGCCATCACCTTCCCAAACAGTTGCTCACTTAGGCATCAGCAGAATAAAGCAAGGCATCCTACCCTCATCCCACTGACAGCAGCGTCACCCACCGCCCCATCTCCAAGGCCCCTCGCCCCTGCCGAGGGCAGCAGGGACAGAGAGAAGGGACAGAACCTCGGGGGCTGCTCCAGGCGCTCACAGTCCAGCATGGCCCCCCTCCACCGAGGGCCAGTGACCTTCTCCCAGGAGCTGCACGGCTCCGCTCTCTCTGTGGACAGGTGAGGAGCCCCCGTGGGGGAGGTGGTCCAAGAGACCCCAGAAGTGAACCGAGGTTCCTTACCTGGGCCGCTGACAGCTTCCTGAGAAGGTCCCTGGTGAATTCTGCCTTCCCAGATGAAAGTCCCCAGGACAAGGGCGGGCTCAATGTCTTTCTCGAAGATGTCAGTGAGAAAGACAGTCACCCGTGGACTCCACGTCCCCGGAAGTGGGCTTCTGAGAGGTAGCCACTCCCGGCATAAGAGGGGACGTCCAGCCAGGGGGAGAGCACCTCACTCGGCCTCCACCTCCTCCGGCTCCACCTTCCCCCCTTCTCCCCCTCTATCCCCTCCTCGGCTCCTCTGGGGCCAGGTGGCCTGCGCCCTGCTGTGCAGCGGAGCTCCCTAAAAGGGTGATCAGGAGCCCACACCAGCACCCAGGGGTCAGCACAAAGCCATGGCAGTCCTGAGGGGCCGGCCCCTTGCCTGGCCTTTGTGGCCACCCAGCCTCCACCAGCCCCCATCAACACCAGTTTAGCCAGGCTACGATACCAGTCACAGCCACAGCAGGGCCCGCCCCCCTGGCTCTGAAGTTCCCCGATGCCCACCGGCTTCTAACATGCCCACTGAAGGGGGTTTCAGTAAACTTAGCAAGTACAAGCTAAGCACTTCAGAACCCCTAAGCACATCAGTGCTTTTCCTATTGCATTTTGAAATCTCTCTGGGAGTGAAATAGAGAATCCCTCCTTCCCCAGTAACCCACACCCAGCAAGGATCTGGGAATCTGAAAAATATGAAGAGGCCAATGGGACCTTACAGTTGGGGAGGCCACACTCCGTCTGGAGGAAAAAGAGGAGGAGGAGGAGACCCAAGGGACTCGGAGGCCTCCACACAGCCCAAGGCGAGGCCAGCAGGTGAGCGACGGGAACTCGGAGGAGGCTGTCACTTCAGGTGCCGGCGCAGGGAGGACACCACTGCAGGGGTGAACAGAGGATCTGCGGAGCCGGGGTCCGGCTGGGCCCCCAGCCCTGGCATGGGGCCGGAGGGCAGCCCAGGGCCTGAAAGGACATCCAGTTCTCTCTCATCAGCAAGATGACATCCAGCGTGACCCGGCTGCCCCCAGCCCTGCAAGACAGCAGCCCAGAGGGTGTCTGGACTCTCCCGTCGCCGGGCAGCGCCGTGTGTCTGCAGAGCCCGCAGCGCGCCAGGCGCCCAAGCACCTCTGGGGCCCTGGGCTGGGGCAGCTGCAGGCAGGCGGGGCTGGGCTGGAGTGACATGGGGAGGGACTGGCACGCTGCAAGGTGCCCCACACGCAGGAGACCCTGGGGTCCTCATCCACGTGGCTGCTGTTCTTCCTCATTTCCGTGTAGCCAAGGATAGAAAAGGGCAGCAGAGGCCGCCCAGTTCCCATCTTCTCGGGGTGCCCTGGCACCCCTGAACTGCTGTCTGTGCCCCCAGATTGCCTCCTGGGAATGGGGCTCCGAAGTCAGAAGGCAGCCCCCACCTCCCAGCCCTCCTCCGGGCTCAGGGCCCAGCCCCTCCTGCCCCAGGCAGTCATTCCGATGGCACCTGGGGGTCAAGCAGAAATGGGGGGTACCCAAAGGGCAGGAAAGTCAGCCCGGACCCAGTCTGAGTCCACGGGAGCTGCTGCCCACTTACAAACGAACCAGTCACTTCCCCAAAAGTTTTCCACCTGCACAGAAAAGCAGCACCAGCTGCCCTCTAACAGACCTCCCGGCAGGGAGGGCCGTGCCCACCCCGCCCCCTCCACACCGCGCTCCAGCCCAGCCATGCGGAAGCCGTGCTTCCCTGCAGGGCCGCTCTCCCCAGCCCATCTCCACCCACGAGTGCACCGCCCCGGGAATACTCCGCACGGGCACCTTCCAGACCCCAAGGGCTGGGAGAGCCCCGGAAATCCCGCGCCCCAATCAGGAGCAGCCTGCCGGCCCTGCTCGGAGATCCCCGCCCCCACTGGCACCTCCGTGGTCAATGCTGCAAGTTCCAAGGTAAGTTTCGCCACAATCCCGGCCACTGGGGCTTTGCTGCAGTTCGGCAGGTCAACAGAGCTCCCCCGCCCCCTCCATCGCGACCCCCATCCCCCGAACGGCGACTCCCAACCACGCATGCACCACCGAGCACCTCCGGGCGGCTGGCTTCTTGTGGAAAGCCCGCATGTCAAAGTTCCTGCATCCCAGTTGGACTCGCCCTCCTGGCCCTGCCGCCTGCTGGCTCTGCAGTTTTCCAAATGTGGCTGATGCCACGCGCCAAGAGAAAACTCCAGGCACCCGCGTCGGAGCCACTCGGCACCGGCACCCGCTGGCACCCACCTTGCCGGCGGGCACACCCCCACCGCAGCACTGGGCAAGTTTACAGGGACCATCCCGGAGGGCAGGCGGCTGCAGCCGTGGGCTGGGGGACTCACCAGCAGCCCGGGGCGCCCTTCGGGCTGAGCCGGTGACCGCGGCGGCAGCAGTGGCAGCGGGTGCAGGGTCGCGGCTCCCCGGGAGATGCTGCAGCGGCGGCAGCACCAGCCGCCTCCTCCCGGAGCCAATTGCAAACGCAGGGGTGGGGGCGGGCCCGAGCTCCTGGCGTCCGCACTTGGGGGGAGGTAGAGAAAGAAGACACCGAGCACCCCAGCTCCGCACCCCTGCCCCCCAGCCCTCCTGCAGCAGCGCAGACTTAGCAGAGCAAGGAGCTCTTGAGAGAGGAAGGGGGGAGAGAGGGAGAGAGAGAGCGAGGAGGCGCTGGTGCAGAGTTAAGGAAGGAGAGGCGGCCGCTGCCCGCTGCACACCTTGCGCTCGGGCGCATCTGCAGGAAGCTCCTGCACCCCCAGCCCGGGCGGGCGGGCGGCACAAGGTAGAGGTCAGGGCGGAACAAAAGGGAAGGCCCGCGGGTGTGCACGCTCGCACATGCACGCGGCCCCACATGCGGAGGCGCACGCGGGCGGGGGAGGGGCGGGGCAGGGCCGACCGGCCAGAGCGGGTGTGGGGGCCCTGGGATCAGAGGCTGCCTCACCTTGGCAGTTCTTATATACCCAGCCAAGCATCCCAAACACGCGGCCCGGCCAAGTGGCCCCCCTCGGGCCGTGCTCCCTGACCATATTTAGTCAAGCAGGGGAAAAAATAGCCTGTCAGCTGGGCCAAGGCTGGCCCGGCACCAGGAGCAGTGGGAGCCCCAGCACCATTGACGGCGGTCCCTGTCCCCAGCCCAGGCGGCAGCCTGGCCTCCCTCCCGCCCCTCCCTGACGAGCCTCCCACCGGTTGTCCCTGCCCTGCAATCCCCCCGCTATTTTTAGCCTCGCCCGGTACAGAGGCACCTCCTCAGCAGCGGGCAGCAGCCTCCAAGGCCGTGCCAGCCGTTCCCCGTTCCTCGGGGTGCCCTGGGGAGACCCAGGCATGCAGGGTGCAGGGCCAGGGAGGGGCGCTGCCTCACTTTATGCCCTCGGTCCCCTGCATGCTGAGCCCAGCCTGGGCCCCCCAGGATTCCCCACGGCTTTGCCTATTTGTGGTGGCAGAGCTGACCCCCCTGATTTGAGTGCTGCCAGTCACCTTGGCTGAGCGACTTGCCAGCCAACCCCCCAACCTGGCCTCACCATCAAGGTCCTGAGGCTGGGAGGCCCCAAGTCTATGGTGCTGGTTCCACTTGGGAGCGTCCCATCCTGGGGATGACTGAATTATGTAACAGACATGTGCCCAGACTCAGAATCCAGTGGCCTGGGCCGACCCATGCTCCCCTTGGGCTGTGCGGCACCGAGCAGACCTTCTCATCCCTCCATGGACTCCCCGAGACTGTGAAGTGACACAGGGACCCGCTCATGGAAGGCCAGGAGCAGGCATGGGTAGGGGCACGGAGAGCAAGCTCATGCCAGTCGTCAAGCCCCATCCAGAGCCTGGGCCTCAAGAGGCCCTCTCGCTCCAGAAACTGCTGCAAGCCTCTCACACCTGTTCTTCCAAGCCATTCTGTCTGCTGGCCAGACAGGTGGTGCAGCCCCTCCGAGTGTGCTCACCGGCCCAGGGGACACCTGAGGGGACCCTGTGTTCCCCCAGGCCAGCCCTGGCAGGGCATTGGGCCACCCCCCAGGCTCCCGGGCCCCTCCCTGTGAGGGGAGCCTGCTGAGGTGAGGAAAGCAGAGCTGGGAAGGCCCTCATCGGTCCCACACAGGCCGCCCCTGCCCCCAGCGAGCTCCAAGTGAGCTGGCACTGCCGCAGGCCTGGGTCTGCGTCTGACTTGGTCCTGCCTCACCTCCGATCCAGCGGCCACACGTGGCTCATGGCCGCTGTGCTGCACCACGCTGGGAACAGTATGCAACTGAGCCGGTGCGGTTGGATGCTGAGAGGGGCCGTCTCGAGGAACCGCGGTGGGGGCAGCAGCAGGGTTGCCTTGCTGGAAGGCCTGGGGGTGCAGGGCGTGCTGGGCCCAAGTGACCTTGAGGACAAAGCCAGCAGAGGTCCCAGGAAGAACACCCCAGGCCAAACACACAGCAGCACAGCAGCCTGGAAAGGGGCGAGGCTGGGGTGCAAGGCAGGCAGCACGGAGGCCAGAGTGGACACAGGCAGCAGGGACACGGTGACATGGGATGAGGTGACAGACAGGCCATGTGGCCCAGGCCCCCACCCCACGGCCACTCTCTGAGAGTCACTGAGGGACCCGGGGCAGCGCTGCCCCTGCAGCAGGGCCGGCCCAGCAGGGCTGAGGTCAGTGGGAGGATGGTCCTGCTCTGGCCACAGCTTCTGAGCTTGCCCACAAGACTCCCTGATGAAGCAGAAGAACTTGCAAGAGAAAGACAACATCGAGGACAGGGGTGCTGGTAAGGAGGGGGCAGACGGAGCTGACGCCAAGGAGCTCTCTCGGGCCCGTTTTGCAGGTGAGAACGCTGAAGCTCAGGATGCATAGCAGGGCCCAGCACGTACCCAGGGAATGGGAAACGGAGGGTCGGTTCCCCGCCCCGCATCTTCCTTCCTGCCCGAGCCCTGTCCTTTCCCCAGATCTGGAGTCAGCCCCACACCCAGGCCCTGGAAGTCAGGAAGTGAAGCGAGAGGAGAGGAGGGGACTCCGTGTCCTGGAGGTGAGAAGGATGACCTTGCCCTCCTGCTGCTGGGGCTCTCTGGGTGCCTGGACGGAGACAGCTCCCAGGAGAGGGCTTCTGGAATTTGGGGACATGGAACCCTCATCTTCCCCACGCGAGAACCTCACTGTAGCAGGCAATGGGGGGGGGGGACAGGGCCAGCAGCTTTGAGGAAGCCAAGGGTGGCTATGGAGCCAGAGCTGCCCCAAGCAGCAGCTTCTGCCCAAGAGTTTCCACAGCATCCCCGGCGAGGGACCCCACCCTGGGCTCCAGTCTCACTCTGGGCCATGGCAAAGTGACCTGGAGTGGCCTCCGGCCTCCCCGAGCTGATAGCAGGGAGGAATCTGCAGCACAACCCACTCGAAGTGCCTGCAGCGATGCCACGCATGCAGGCTGCGCTTCTCAGGCTCCCTGGGGGGTCAGGCCAGCATCAGGGAGGCATGGCCTAGGGCCCAGGGTCCTGACCTGGTGTGGGGTGTGTGAAGGGGCCGGGGCACCCCTCGTTGATGACAAGGAGTATCTCCAGCCCAATTAGGCTCAGCACTGGTTACCCCACTGTCGTAGGTCCTCTCCCGATGGGGTTTCCACACTTGGCATTGTGGGTAGCAGGGGGAGGCCCCAGATAACATCACCTTCTAGAGCCCCTTTGGGTCTTCCTGTACCTGTTTCTGGTACTTCGATGATTGAATGAATGATGAATGAATGAATGACTCACAGAGCTAGCTGATGGATTCATTGACCACAAGGTGACGAGGGCAGCATGTGGCGGTGGTGGGGAACTCAGGCTGGAGCCTGCTAACCTGTGGTCAGCTCTGGGGTTTGGAGTGAGTTTGGGGTCCGATGTGGGGAAACGTGGTAGGCAAGTGCACTTGCAGGGTCAGTACAACTGGAGGGTAGGGACCCCCTGCCAGGATATGTACCCCTTCCCAGGGGCCCTGAGAGCCACAGGGGCGTGACGGCCCCCTGTCGGCAGTGGCTGTGATGGGAGGCTTCTGTAGGCTCTAGCCACAGCTGCCCCACGCCTGGGAAGTTGCTGGTCACCCACAATAAGGCAAAGCCTCCAGCAGACGTTGGTGCTGTTGGTGTTGCCCCAGGCCAGGGTCATCATGGTATTTCACACCTGACAGAGGCCAGCTACGACCTTGGGCAGGGTGGCTTGCTCACCTTCGCCAGGAGCAGGATGTGAGCCTGGCCCTCTCATCCGCAAGCCCGCACCTGACGTGTCTCTCCCAAGAAATCTACCGACATCAACCTCGAAGCCAGGCACTGAGACTGAGCAGGCAGCTTCCTTGGAACTGACCCCGTAATCGTGTAGGATGGGGTGGCCTTGAACTCTGAAGGCTCTCAAACAGGGCAGGCACTTCTCGTTTCTGTCCTGGGGAACGCTTCCCTGCTGCCGGGTTCCACGCAGAGCCCTCCCCTTGGCCTACACCCTGGCCACCCCGCCAGGAAGCTGCTGTGGAGGTGTCGGGCGGCCCTTCTATGGACGCCCACCTCCCACGCTAGGCCCAGGCCCTCAGGAATTGATGTGCTGCTCACGGTGGCCAAAGGGGACGCAGCCCAAGCCCCTCCCCACTGGGGGGCACCCATGCAGTAGGGTGGCTTTGGGTCCCAGAAAGCAATGAAACTGCAGCACATGCTGCAACGTGGATGCGTCTTCAAAACCTGGTGCTAAGTGAAAGCCAGACTCATGCCCACGTAGCGTGAGTCCACGCCATGCAATGTCCAGCAGGGCCAATCCACAGAGGTGGAGGCGGACTGGCCATCAGGCGTGGGGGTGGGGACAGGAAGCCAGTACCTCATGGCATTCGGGGCTCCTCTGGGGGCCAAAAATGTTCTGGAACTGGATAGAGGTGCAGCAGACTAAATGCCACTGGGTCTGTGTGCTTTAAAATGCTTTGCTTTTATCTTACGTGAATTCCACCTCAACTGAAAAGGAAAGCCAAGCCAGTTGCAGAGTTCGTCCTCCCCACCCCCACCCTGAATTCCTACACCTGGAGTCAGGGCTGCCCAGGCCTAGACACAGGGCCCCAGTGCTGCTTTCTCGGAGACTTTCCTTGGGGCCACAGTCAGAGCTGCTGGGGGAGGGTGGTGAGGCGCATCACAGCTTACACCCCAGCCCCACGCACTGCTGGAGCCGTGTCCGGGCAGTGGGCACAGCAGCCTCCCCTCCCCCAAGGATGCCCACACCCGGTTCCCCAGGACCTGACTGCGCCACCTTCCGTGGCCAAAGGGACTGTGCAGACAGGGTTAAGTTAAAGACCCTGGTTAGGCATGGTGGCACATGCCTGTCATCCCAGCATTTGGCAGGCTGAGGCAGGAGGAGCCCAAACTCGAGGCCAGCCTGGGCTACATTGAAACCCTGTCTCAAAAAAAAACAAAGCAAAACAAAAGTTAAAGATCCTGAGATGAGTGGTGTCCCGGACTATGTCATCATGGGGTCCTTATCAGAGGTCGTCAGGGGGAGATGGAGTGCACGGCTGGTGTGGAAGATGGAGGAAAGGGGTGCTGCTTGGAGCAGCTCTCACCCCGGGAAAGGCAGGACACGGACTCTCCCCTCAGCTCCCAAGGGCCTGGCCCCAGCGACACCTTGGCTGTAGGCTTCTGACTTCCAGATCTGTGAGGAAGACCATGTGTGTATTTAATCCACCAGACGCACCGCCATTGATTAGGCAGCCACAGTACATTGACCCCAGCCAGTGGCCCTCTGGGAGGCCCTGCCAGCCTGGATCCTACTGCCCTGCACAGCCCCAGCTATGCTCCTGGAGATCTGGGCAGGAGAGCTGCAGGTCGGGAGGGAACAGAGCACCCCGAGGGGGAGGCTCGGAAGGGCTGGGGAGCCGTCTGACGGGAGGATGTCCCCGCCAGCTTCCTGGGGCTGTACCAGTGACCCGCTCCTCTGCTCGGCCCCGGGCTTGGCTTAGGCCCTCTCTTCATTGATGATACACAGGCTCCAACACCTTAATGTCAAGGAGTTTATTTTGCCTCACGGTTTTAGAAGCTTTAGTCCATGTTTGGCAGGAAGAAGAGGCTGGGTGGGGAGAGCTGCTCACACCACGGTGGCCGGGAAACAGAGAGGGCGAGGGAGACAGACCCTTCTGGCTCACGACCCCCGACCCACCTCTTCCAGTTGCACCAGTGGATGATTCCCGGGGTGAGCACTGCACCCAGGATCCATTTACCGTCCTCGAACCTGTGCTACCATGGGAAGCTGGGGCGGGGGCATCCTCAGGTTAAACCTAACAGGGCCCCAGAGGCAGCACGGCTGGGTCCACAGACAAGCAGCGCTGCTGGGCAAGGGGCCTAGGCCCCACCCAGGAGCCAGCGACCCCTCCTGCCCAGCACCTGCCCTGGAGTCCGGGGCTCTGCGTCCAGCACACAGACAGAGTGCCAGCCTGCGGAAATGCTCGGAGCCCTCACTGGGCCAGTGAGCACTGCAGCTTCCCAGGGGGAGACGAAAGCCACAGCACCCCGCCTCTGCTGGCCACAGTGCCCTCCGCCCACCCCAGCCCACTGCCCTGGTGCACACAGCCACACGGCGTCCCGGGGACTGGGGAGCAGAGCTGCAGGTGCAGGAGCACAGGACGGCACCCCTCACACCCGGCACCCGCGAACACATGCACGCCCACAGAGCGAGTTACCACACACTCCCTTCCCCGACAGCGCGGAAAGAGAGGTGTCTTCACTGCCGTGGCGTCAGCAGCTAGAGACTCCCATGCAGAACGGTGACAGCTCGCGCGTCATCAGACACGGGGGCCTGCACAGCACCGGTTGGAGACTCCAGCCAGGGTTACTCGGCAGCTTCAGGTCAGCACCTGGCCCACAGAGAGTCCTCAGGGATGAGAGGGCCTCGGGGTCCGGGTGGCCTCGGTCCTCGGGGGCCCCCTCCCTCCCTGCTCATGTGTGAGGTTGAGAACAGCTTCTGGGAGCCCAGGACCCAGACTCCCCTCCATCCAGGGTGCACCCCCTAGTCACAGGAGAGCGCCCACCCCCAGGTCAAAGCAGGCGGTGAGTAGCCGGCTTCCCTGAGTCCTGGACATCTCCCCTCCACAAGCCAAAGCCGCTGCTGCCTCGGGACTTCCGGGCAAGATCGGGGCAGGTTTAGGAGCAGTGCTGGCCCTGCAGGACGTGGAGCACAAAAGCCAGAAGCGGGGTGCTGGGCCCCTGCCAAGGGATTCCCGCCTCCAGGAAGAAGAGAGCACCCCGTGCTAAAGGACTGGGAGACCCCGGGTAGGGGTGGGAGGGGCAGGGCAGATGGGAGGTTCGGGGCCAATTCTTACTGCATTTTAAGAACCCTGCCTTCCTGCTGGCAAGCGTGAGGTCCTGAGTTTGATTCCCAGTGTCCCCCTTCCCAAAAAGAACCCTGCCTCAAATGTAAAACTTATCACCATGAAGCTTCCTGGCTCCGGCAGAGCCACAGCCATCGGAGCCCACTGAAACAGCTCTGGGATCGGGTGGTGCAGCCTCTCCTCCCGGTCAGTAAATCCTCCGCCCCGCACAGCTCCTGGAGCCCCTGCACGTCCCTCAGCCCACCATGGCCATCACCCCATTTTCCCCAGCACTGGGAACTTCCGGAGGTCTGGGGGTGGAGCTTCTCTCCTGGAAGCGTGGGGACGGGACACAGAGTAGCCCAGCGTGGACCTGGGGTGGGACAGGGGACAGGTCAAGCTCAGGAGAACTTAGGATGCCAAATCCTCTAGGACCACAGTGGCTCTTCATGGAGTACCGGCCACCTACAGGGGCCAGGTCACTTCTGGCCCCCACCCGGCCCTTGACGCCCGAGACGTCATACTCAATTCTGCCTCCAGGACTCTCTACCAACCACGCGGGCTCCCGGAGCGCCTCTTCTGTCTTTCTGGAAGGTCGAGCTTCTAGGAATTGCTCCAGGACCTCCGCTCACCTCTGCACACCTCTGTAGCCCGGCCCCAGTCCTGATCCAGCCGGGGCCCCGGGAGGAAGGAGGCCCAGCAGGCCTCTCCTCACTAAGATGTGGAGGGTGCCGCACAGAGGAGGGAACGGGGCCTTGCCTTCCTTGTGTCTCTGATTCCTCAAGATCCCTGTGTCCTGGTCAGTGCCCCTCACAGGTGGCCAGCATCTGCTGCCAGGGCCCTATCAATCCTGCGGGCCCTGGGCAGCCAGACCAGGCCTGGTGCTGAGGGCCGGGTGCCCCAGAGTGGACCTGCTCAGGAAGCTGACTGACGCCAGGGCTCACAACCCAGACCTGATTCTGACACAACCGTCCTTTCCCCGCCCCCAGTGCCCGCGCCACCCTTTTCCTCTAGGCTGGGCCTTTGGAGTGACCTCCACTCGGTGGTCTCTGTGGCACCCATCTGGAGCAGTCCAGGAACACGTCAGAGGGAAGGCACCATGTGGACCTAGAGCCCTTGATTGACAGGGGCAACTGAGCCACCACACACCATTCCCGCCAGGTGGGCAGCAGGCAGGGCGCACCCTCTGCATCCAGCCGTCTTCCGGCCCAACCAAGGCCTGGCCATTGCTGGCCTCTGCATCCTCTCAAGCACACCCCCGCCAAGGCAGGCCGTCCTGGGAACGGGCGAGCACTTCGGGGGTGAGCACGAGTCTCAGTGGTCCAGTAGACCACACTGTGAGCCAGCCGACCCCACGCCCAGCCCGCACGGGCCCCCCACTCCCCGCAGCGTTTGTCAGCATGAGGAGGGGCCAGGCAGGGGTTCCGAGAAGGACTGAGAGGGCCCGGTGTGAGGATGCCAGGGAGAATTGAGGCAAGACCTCAGGCTGGCCTGGCCAGGCAGGAGCCCTTCCCAGAGCCCAGGGCTCCCATCCTGCGGCGACCCTGCCCTCTTCCTCCTCCTCCTGGGCGGAGCGTCCTGCTTGACCTGGGGAGGAGGCTGGCATGGGAGACGTGAAACAGAAAACAGACAGAGACAGGGACCCTTTAACTCCAGGCCGCTCGGCCCATGAATGTTGCTCCCGACACGGGGCAGAGGGGCGGGGGGCGGGGAGGACGAAGTTCTCTTCTGGGTGAGGAGCATGGCCTCACCGTGCAGGGCTCAGAGAAGCTGTGCAGAATGTGTGTTTGGGACAGAGGATTCCTGCTTCAAGGCCTGCTGAGCCACGCCTGTCCCCTTCTGGCAATCCAGGGGTCACAGCCGGAGGGCCCGTTCCGTGTCCCGTCTCCCCTCTTCCCGGGGCTCCTCTCCGAGGCTGCCCACAGGCCCTGGGCTGCCCTGTCCCAGTGCTGGGTCCTGCCTCCTGGGCTTGGACTGCACACGCACTGCTGCAGCCTCAGCGCCTGGCTTCACGCTCGGCCCTGGCTCTCCCAGCCCCTGAAGGGCCCTGATCCGAAGATCCCCGCTGGGCCCGACTCTGCGCGGTGTCCCAGGCTGCCCGTGTCAGAGGCTCCCCTGGGGTCTCCCTCTCCCTGGGTCTCCCTGGTCCCGGCCGCATCCTCTGGGAGCTGGGGAGCGTTGATCCAACAGACTCAGCCACAATTAGCTTGTTCCCTTGTCCCTGCCCTGTAAATATTCATTCTGGAATTGTTATAAAGGTGCTTTTTTAAAAAACGCCAAACTCATTCAGATAAGGAATTGAACTGCTGCCAACACGGCCGCCAGGCTCCGCCCCACGGTGGGTGGGGGAAGCCACCTCCAGCTGCCTTTCTCCGGGGCCCATGCGGCGCTCTCCGGGGTTTTGGCTCCCTGCACATAACATTTATAAATGTCACAGTGCATTTGGGATAGGAGTGGGAGCCGCACCCTCCCCAAGGGTGCAGACCCTGATGGCCGTGGTGCCGAGCCCAGCAGCCCTGGGCAGGCCGTGACCCTGGCCCACAGGGACACTTCCCACTGCCGTCTTCACCACGTGCTTGCTCCACAGCCCCATGCGCACCCAGGGGAGCCTGAGCTCAGTTGTCCTAAGCTGTCGTGGTACCAAGTGTCAATCTCCATCTCCAGCAGCCTGGGTCAACACAAAGATGAGCTCCAGGCATCTGTGAAGCCGGGGCTGAGGTACCCCATCCAGCCTGCCACCCTCCCCGGTCTGTGGTTCAGGACCCGCTGTGACGGGCTGACTGCCACCTGCATGGGCTGTCGGGAGGGCATGGCGTACCCGGCCTTCAGCAGACAGAGCCACAGGGCTGGGGGAGGCCGTGGGGTCAGAGACCCTGTGCTGAGGGGCTCCAGAGTGGCCATTCGCTTAGCTGCCACCAAGCCCCCAGAGCAAGCTCTACACCTGTGGGTGCTCTGAAGCACTGGCTGCAGGACACCCAGTCTGCGTGGACATGGCCACGTGGCAGGGGTCACGGTGAGGGTCCCTGCAGGGCACGAGGGGCTGACCCTGCCTTGGCTATGTGGCTGGTTCTGATGCACCAACCCAGGCTCCGCCTCCCTCCTAGTGGCTGCTCGGTCCTCAATCCCAGCCACACTGGACCTGTCTGCCAAAGACCAATCCAGGGAGACACCGTCCCTGTCTGTCTCTCCCCAGTGCTCTGGGGCATGGCGTGGCAGGACCCTGCTCATAGTGGAGCATCCCTG
>RJWM01010928.1:0-61584 GCA_004363535.1 Dasyprocta punctata
TTTTTTTTTTTTTTTTTTTTTTTTTTTTTTCAGTTTTGGGCAACTATGAATAAAGCTACTGTAAACATTTGTATGCAGGTTTTTGGTAACATAAAATTTCAAGTCAGTTGGATAAATTGTTCTCTGGTGTACCATTACTGCACTGCCTGGAGGATCACACGTTCCCAGTGGTGCAGGGGATTGAACCCCTATACCAGCTTTCTCATGGAGCTGCATTACCAGTCCTGTTGGTACCTTTGACTGAGGCAGGATCTCACTGGCTGCCTTCTAATGTGGTTGTCTCAGCGCATTCACAATAGCAGTGGCCCGCGGAGGGCCACCCGCATGACTGTCCTTGACCAAAGAGCAGTTACTCCCACTTTGGCTAAACCTGGCCGTCTCCCTGTACCGATATGTGCAGAGCTGACTAAGCCATTTCCTTTTCCCTTCCCTGGGCTCTAGGCAATGTAAATAGGGCTGGCTGAGGTGCTGATGCGTCATCTTTGAAGCTAGGGGACAGTCACTGTTTCCCTGCCCCGTGACTCCCCAAACATGGTAGAGCCAGGTGGGATGAAGAGCCACTGTCTACTGGGTTCAAGCCTTAAAATAAGAGGCTATGACTCCCCAGGACAGAGAAGTTTGCACATCAGAGCTGAAGCATCACACCCAAAACATTGGATACTGCCTCAGCTGTGTTATGCAGATCGGTCTTTCTGCGTGTCCTTCTCTCCGCGTATGGCAGAGGTGCTTTCAAGCCTCCTTCCTAGCTAGTGCAGCTCACAGCACTCACGCATCTCCCTCCATTCTCACTGTCACTCATCCTCAAGCCACTCCCTTCTTCAGGAATTAATAAAATCCGAGTTAGGCCCTGGGTCAAGGCCTTTGTTCTGATGAACCTTCATCCTGGCTGGATTTAGGGTCCCTTGGCTCCCCATAACTATAAATGTGCCTTAGTGTCTTTAGTCTCACCACGGGTTGCACTGGAACTGGTGGATTGGAATCAGCCTATCAGAATTTCAGTAACTTTCCCACGGGATTACAAACACAAACTTCCCAGATCGCGATGAGGATGGGAAAGGCTGGCGATCGTGGACCTGTTGCCCTGCTTCTTCATTAGCAATGGATATTGCCAAATTTCTGAATTTTTTATCCTCATAGGTATCTTGTTTTAATTTGCAATTCTGTTTGTTTTGTTGCATACTAAGTGAAAGAAACCATTCTGAAAAGGGTATATATGATATAATTCCAATTATTTATGACATTCTGAAAAAAGAGCACTGTAGAGAGGTAAGTAAATATTGTAATGTTGAATTTTAACTCAAAGTTTAAGACACGTATCTATTGATCCACATTATAACTAATTAATTATATGAATTAATGATTGAATTAATTTTAACAGTGGGTTCCAGGGACCTAGACAAAGACACAAAAGTTAATTACAGGCAGTTTTCTTAGGTCAGTGAAATTATTGTCATATACTGCAATAGTGGATGTAAGATTCCATGCATTTGCCAAGACACAGAACTGAATGACATAAAGGCTGAACCTTAAAATACAGACATGTTTAAAAGTCACCTGGAAGGTTGGGATACCCAGAATGCAGGATGAAATAAGATTGTGAGGAAGAATCTACTGTGTTACCAATGCGTGCACAGCTGTTAGGGGCTGCAGGAAATCTGCTATCCCAAGTGACTCTGCATGAGTGGACACTTGAAAACTAAAGGCAAAAGGAACTGTGCATATGCGTCACATGTGCATTGATAAAGCCCTTCTCGGGGGGGGGGGAGAATTTTGATACCACAATAGATGTATACTGGAATTGAACAATTAAGTGAATTGATGGTAGTGAGAGCCAGGCTCCTTTCTATTGAGGCAGGAAATTGCAGACAATCAAAGAAATGAGACCAGCATAACCCATGTGATGAAAGATCAGTGTTGGAGACATCAGTATAAAATCATTTAGCTTCACATCTACACAGATGGCTATGTGTAAATGTATCTGTACATTCGTGTATATGTAGAAATTAGTGTGTACACATGTATCTCCTTGCTCTACCTCCTGCGTACATCCAGAAGCAATGGCAATTCAGTAGCAATGTCCATAACTGGATCCAGTTATGGTTTAGAAATCTTTCCCCAATAAAAGGAACCAAACCTCCTTGGAGAAAAGGCTGGTGCTAGGGTTGAGACAGATAAAATAGAAGACAACCCTGGAGCATCTCAGAGTGCAAGACATTAAGGAAGTCACCCAAACCCACAGTGACAGATTAGATCAGCAAAGCACAGGAGCAAACGCAGAGGACGAATCTGAATAATGTGTGTAGATAGTTCATTCTCGGGTTTGTGGAGCGCAACTTCCTAGTTCTTCAGTGCAGGCTGCACACGGTGGCTTCCTTCTGAAGACAGCAGTGTGGAAGTGGAGAAGAGTACTTTCCAGGGGAGAAACTGGACAGTGCTGCCTCTTCCCCATGGACAGGGTGGTCGTGGGCCTCACAAGCCCCTCCTGTGTCCGAGGTGAGGCTTTCGGAAGGTGACTGAGTCCTGCCGGCTCCACTGATGAGCTCAGGATTCGGGGTGTATTGGGAGCTGATGAAAGGAAGCAGGGAGTGGGTCTAGGGGCTTGCGGCCTTGGGGGACTCTAAATGTTTCTGGGTCCTTCCTCTCTGCCTCCTCCGCCGTTCTCTGCTTCCTGGCTGCCGTGAGCGGGCAGCTTTCCTCCGCCGTGCCTTCTGCCATGAAGCTTCTGCCTCGGAGCCAGCCTCCCTCTGAAACCCTGTGCCAAAATGAAGCCTTCCTCACTGAAGTTGTTTTCCCCGGGTACTTGGGCACGGTGATGTAAAACTGACACTAAGGTCAGCAGCACAAGTGTGAATCATGTTGAAATCATGCAGTCTCAACATGATTTGTCGAGAGTGTCGTTTTATTTCTGTGACTTTTCCTTTGAAAATTCATGTCCCCGATCTAATCATGAGAAAATTATCAAACACTGAATGAGAGACATCTCACAAGATATCTGACCAGTACTTTTCAAACTTGTCAGTGCCATCAAAAATAGAGAAGCCTGAGAAATTGTCGTAACCAAGTATCGGGGACCCGGCCTAGATCCCCAATCTCCTGAACGAGTGCACGGCGAAGGCTTAAATAAATGAGACAAGTGGTATGATTTTAGGGCTCCAGGAGGATCAAAGCCCCTGCAGAGCTCTTGACTCTGCAGCTGTCGTGAGGGCTAAGACAAAGACCTCTCTCCTTTGCCTGTATTTATTATCAAAGCAGACAAAGAGAGGGGATACTGAGGAAAGCGCGGGAAATGAGCAGGACCTTGGGAGTCACTTGAAAGACTTCTCCAAGTAGTAAATTGTGCCAATTAAGGAGAACTGTCTTATCTCCATGATGGCGTTTATGGTGGGAAAGAGACGCTGCAGATATGTGATGTTTGCAGCTGCAGTCTCTATCTATTTACTTGAGTCTGAGCCAGGCGTCTTTGGCGGTGACCTTATCTTGCCTTTTGAGGTATCTCTGACCTCATTGGCCACTACAGGCCTCGGCCAGGACCAGTGATTTATAGAGGTTCACTTACTATAAATCAGCTCCCATCGCCAGGCAAGGGGCCTAGGCCTTGGACAGGCTCACAGATAAACAGAAAGCCTATTAGTTAATTTTAAACCCTACTCAAAGTCCCTTCACAGTGGTCTCCAACAACCAAGGGGTACCTGTGAAGAGATATGCAAAGTGATACTGTAGATTGAATTCTGGAGCAGACGAAGGACATTAGATGAAACCCCTAAAGAAGCCTGGATGAGGTACAGACTTTAGTCAATAATAATGTGACAGTGTTATTTCACTGGTTGTGGCAGAAGCATCTTTCTCCTGAAAGATGTCAACAGTAGGAAGACCCAGGTAGAGTACAAGGAAATTGTGTCTACTTTCCATGATGGTTATTAGGTAACATAATTCAATCAAACATTAACTTAGGAGCTTATTTTCTAACTATGGTCAACAACAGTCAGTTGACCTGAAGAAAGAGAGATTATTCTTCATAATGTGAGTGGGACTCATGACATGAATTCAAAGGCACTGAAAGCAACACTGACATTTCCATGAGGAAATCTGCCTCAAGATAGAAGCATCAGTACTTGCCCAGGAGAGTCTCTGGCCTGCTGGTCTGTTGTATGGATTTTGGATTTGCTAGCCCCCAAATCATGTGATCTAGTACCTTAAAGTAAATGTCTTCATAGACAGACCAGAGATGGACCATAAGAGAGACAAATAGGTGGTAGGGAGACAGCTTTAATTCTGTTTCTCTGGAGAACTCTGATTAATAAACTATCTACACAACTTTTATGTAAATCTCTGTTATAAAATCTTTATTTTGAAAGTTCACTATAAGAAAATGATATTTCAAAAAATCTTATTGGGTACTATTGATAATTACTAAGACATCATTTCATTGCTTGATATATTTAAAAATAATTAGAAAGAAAGAAATATTTATTCATTTTTTCAGACTGGTCAATTCTTTTATAATAAAAGGTTCCCTTTACACAAAACTCCAACAAATAAATGCAAAAAAAATGGAAGGTAGAAGATCAGCACATTGCTAGGACTAATTGGTATGAAATCAGATATTGGAGAGATTAGAGCAATACCACCTCAATGCTTGAGTTAGAGAAGTGGAACAATGAAAAGTTAAATTCTTCATAATGTAATGAAATAAGAAGTTCATGGCACCACCTGTGAAGAATGTTTGAAAATACTAACCTGAATTAATCATAAATCTGAGTTTTGCTAACAATTTGCAGGTTATGCAGTGAGAAAGATGATCATGTTAAATGATGTCGCAAAGAAACGACCAAATTTTGGATGTGAGAAGACATAATACAAAGTACTCAGATTTTCCTGCACCTGTTTTGCTGCCAGCATAGGTGCCATCCTGGAGAAATCTTAGGCTAATTTTATTTTTCTCTTTTTAGGAACACTTGCTGTCTGCTCATCTCACCAGAACTACCTTTTCGGTTCAAATGGCTAACACAAGCAGACTGTGCGTAGGTGTTGGTCATTTTGAAATAGGACAGGTGCACGTGCAGGCTGGGGACGTGGCTTCTCAGCCTTACTCAAGGACTGTGCGTGCTAGGGATGGGGACAGCTCTTTTTTCTATCCTTCCTCGCCAAGCTCGTACGGAACGTGCCCTCCCCTATCGCTACTCTTATTTCAAGGACCAGGTGTTTTGTGACAGTATAGGGGGCTCCAGGAAGTCTTCAAGCATGAGAACGGCTGGTAATCTATATCTTACAGGGAGCAAGTCCCCTAAACCGTGAAGCCACACTGGTGGCCCAGTGGAGAAGTCCCAGGCGCTAGTCCATTCCAGCCAAGCCATAAAAGCCGATCCTGTCCCTTCGGTGATGGGTCAGTTGGACGTCAGAGCTGTGTCTCCTGAAGTCCCTTCCTTATTTTTCCCTCCTTTCTACCACTGCGTAATACTTCTGCCCATTTTTCTAGGTCATGTGTCTGGAAATCCTTTTGCTGCGATGAGAGTGGGTGAGTCTCTTCCTTGGGGGACCTCCTGGAATCCCGGCCCGCTAGCACGTCAGTTTTATCATTTCCATCCAAATTGAGCAAAATCGCCCTTGGCTGATTGATGGCAATTTTATCCATTTTTCTGATGCTGTCGCATGTGTAAAAGCAGTTCTTTGTTTCTGCAAAATTCTACTTTATTGTATCTTCGAATAAATCTACTTCATTTGAGGGAATTCTTAAGACATTCATTATCTCTGTATTATGTTACCTGTTTGTTCTCCATAATGCATTATCTTTCCTTTGTTTTAATCAACTTGTTTCTTATTTGATATTTATGGTACTTATTTTAAAACCATTTTTATTTATCTGTAATTTAGTTTTAAGCTATTATCTTTTCCCCTAGACTGTTTCATTTTTTCTCTATTTATTCAGTGGTGTATTGATCTTATTTGTAATTTTCTAATCCCTAAAATCTTTTTTAGCTACTTTTATTATAATACCCCATGTTTGAGTCCCTTCAAGTGTTTATACACATGTAATGATTTATACATTTTATTTACATATTGTCATAGAGTACAATATTAGTGAGTTTTTATTTCCTTGGATAGAAGTTTCCCTAATTGACTTTATTTTTCCTTTCCTTCACTTGCCTTTTCCCTTCTTTTTACCTATTCTACATTCTTACTCTTCCCTTTCCCTTCTCTCTTTAGTATTAATTAATTAAATGTTTGCTCATTTGTTTGTTTTTGTACCTGGAACTGAACCTAGGACCTTCACACTGAGCTAGATCTCCAGCCCCTTTATTGTCACTATTTTTTTATTTTGAAGCAGGGTCTCATTAAGCTACTAAGCCGCCTAGGCAGAGCTCAGCCATGCAGTCTGGCACCCCAGCCCTCAGCCCCGCGCAGTGCTGCAGTACAGGTGTGCACCACCTGCCTGGCCCCTTGTCAGGTGTGACTGCTGCAGGAACACTGTGAAGGGGAAGGCTCTGTGCAGAATTTCCACGTGCACTAATGTGTGGGTGGGCTCTCCTGGACTCCCTGCCGGGATGCAGGCACCTGCTTCATCTTCCTGCGAAGCAGCGGCAGGGCTGGATGCTCAGGGCCGGTGTCCTAGGGCTGGAAGGGCCAGACCCGGGAAGGACATAAGCACCATGGTAAGCTATCCTCTGGGATATCTTGGTGCCAAGGGGACGCATCCTAATGCCAGACATCCTGGAGCCCATCATGTGACCCCTATCTCACTGGGCTACATGGGGTGTCCCGGTTCCCCAATGTCAGGTGACAATTTAATCATTTAATGTCAGGGATTATGTTTCCTCCAAAAGGGGCGATTCAATGACATGCCAAGTGAGGCACAGAGAATTTTCAAATGAATTGGTTTATTGCAATCCGCACAAAAGCAGAAGCAAAAGGAATATAAGAAAATATAGTAAAAAATGGATATAAGGAGGAAACCAGAACTGTGTGCTACAGTCTACCCGAGACTGTCCTCCGGAGACTCACGTGCTCAGAGCGGGGCGTTTGGAAGGCGATGGGCTTGTGTGGACCAAGGCATCAATGGAGGAGCCTGCCGGAGTCCAGGCCTGTCGCGCTGCTGGGAAGCAGGTCCTGGGAGTGTGACTTTGAGCGGGATCTCTGCTCTCAAGCTCTCTCCGTGCGGCTCCCTGACCGCTCTGAGCTTTTCTGCACGCACCCTTCCGCTGTGCACATCCCTGGGGAATGTCCCACTTCCGGGGAGCAGCGGCGCGTGGGCCCCGTGGCTGTAAACGCTGCACGCTGGGCTTGCCTGGTTCCCACTGGGGCTGCCCCGGGAGAAGTGGAAACCGGCCGACTGCGTGGGGACCGGCTCCTGTGTAGACACAGGCCTCTCTTGGATGCTGTCTGCGTGTGAGTTTCCTGCTTTCTTTCTAGTCACCTAAACCTCTACTTATTGCTCATGTAAAATAGTCTTTGTTTTCTCTTCTCTGGTTTTCTCCTTTGAAGCAGACACCAGCCCGGGGTCTCTGTGGGTTGTGCTTTTGGTTGTGGGGTTGTTTTTCCTGCAGATTGAGGAGAATGTAAAGATCACTATCAGCCCCCTTTTAGATCAAGGGCCATGTGAAGGTCACCTTAGCCTCTCTCTTCTTTTGCTGCTTTCTATCCAGTGCCCATGTGCGCTGGCTGAACCTCCTCACCTCTCTCCAAAGGGCTTCCATTCCAGAGATTCATGGAGATGCATGGGGCTGAATTTTGAAGATTTTTAGACAAGCGTGGTTGTTCTTGTTTAATTGCAGGATGACTGCAATTTGTTTTAAATTTGTGCCGGTATTTTTTTTTTTTCAGTCTTTCTTCTTGGCCCTTCTCCTTTCCACTTCTTTCCACTGTATCTCATTCTATGTTCATATTGCTAGGCTCTGGGTTAGAAAAGCTTTTGCATCCAGCCTGGTTGTACCCGTTAAATCCGAAATCACACAACGCTTTCCGGATTCCTCCGACTGTGAGGCCAGAGAGCAGCTTAACTGCATCAACAGAAGCTAAAATGTACCCGGCGGCTCTGCTCCCTGCGTGTGGCCCAAAGACGCTTTTAAAAAGTTAATGTGAACATGTTTATTTCCAGCCATCCCCAGAGAAGCAGGAATAGCTTTTAAGTGTCACTTTTAGGTTTCTGGAACGTACTTTTAACAAAAGCAATGAATTTTGGCTACTTGCAGAGTCACCTGGATATTGAAAAGCTGAGATGAGCAAAACTGGGGTGCGTGGCCTAAAAGTGGATGTGTCTCAGCACGACAGGCAGCCTTGAAGCGCAACCTGCGCTGCCAGGGACACACACTGCCAGTGACCGCCACCTCGGGGGAGGACCGCCTGGACGGCTCTCCTGGAAAGAAGAGCCCTTGCCTTCATTTTGACTAAACCTGGCCCTGTCTCTGCGTAAGAATATGTGCAGTGCTGGCTGAGTTGTGTCTTGATCCCCTCAACTGGCTTTAAGCAATGCCAGTGGCTCTGGCAGAGGTGCTGATGTGCTGTCCTTCAAGCAGTGGGACAGGGCAGTGAAGCCCCCTGGGGCTCCCAAGCTGTGTGCCTGAGCTAGGCTGAGTGTCGCCGCGCTGTCTGCTCAGAGTGGACCTCAAGAAAAGAGGCTCTGACTTCTCAGGGCTTGAGAAATTGCTGAGTTGCATCAAAACTGAAGCACCAGCTCCAAAACACTACATACTGCCCGAATCTGTGACATGCAGATTACTGTTTCTGCATCTCTCTCTGCATGTTGCAGAGGTGAATTGAGGCCTCCTACCTAGCCCAGCTCACAGCACTCAAGTATTTCCTGCCACTCTTGCTGTGACTCATCCCCAAGCTACTCCCCTCTTCCTGAATTAATAAAATCCAGGTTCGGCCCTAGGTGGAGGCCCTTGTTCTGGTCAGTCATTGTCCTGACAGGACTTCAGAACCCCTTGGCTCCTCACAGCTACAAACGCACCTCAGTGTCTTTATTCTCAACATGCATTGGACTGGAAGTGTAGACTGGAATGAACTTCTTTGAACCCCAATCACTTTTCCATGGGATTGCAAATGTGGACTTTTGGGGACCTCCGTGAGGTCCGGAAGGGCTTCCTATAGCCTCACCCCTTAGCCCATTGGCTGGCTACATGCACACATCTGCCCAGGGAGACGCAGAAAGCACACGGACTGCTCAGTTCATGAGGAGGTTTAGATGCCAGAGCAGGAGAGTGGCTTTCCTGCCCGAAGCAGAAGGGTGACAGCACAGTGGTGCCTGCGGACACCAGCCCCGTGATCAGACAGGCAGCAGCTTCCTGCTCAAACGCTTTGTCCTTATTTTGTCACAAGCTATAGCATCCAGAGAGGAGCTCTGCGGGGTGTCCGCGCTCTGCACCTACCAGGGAGTCGTACATGGACGGACTCTGCAATATCCACACTGTCTTCATTTATAAATACACAAATCCTCAAAGAAGTAATGTCTGCACATATATTCCAGATGGGAAACTATTGCAGATTAGTAGTCATATAAAGTCAGCAGAAAATATTATGCTAGAAGGTTACCGCTATTTGAAAAGTAAAGACGCATGAACAGTTTCAAGTGCTCTGACCTAAAAAGTAATACCACTCTGGACATCACGTTAGTGAAGCTGGCCGAGTGTCTGGCTGGTGAGAGCAGGAGGTCACAGCCCGAGGGACCGAGTCATTCAGGGGCTAACAGGATTCAGCTGCAGCTGCCACTTCCTCTGTGCAGACGGGGAGGGTGGCTCTGGAACAGTCTGACGCACCTCATTTACTGCTAATCTCCCTTCTAATGGAAAGAAAAATGTAGCTGTCTGGACCACGGAGAACCAAGAGAAAGTGGTCTCTTATGGGATGAATTATACAATCCAGAAAGACAAACGCGCCTCGTCTTTGAGAATATGATCACACCGGGAAGTAGGGTCTCTCCTGACGATCAGGTTAAGTTGGAGTTATGGGGGTGGACCCTAACACAACATGGCTGGCACCCTCTTATAAGAGGGGAGCTTGCACACAGAGACAGACATGCAGGCGAGGGAGTGTGAAGATAAAGACAGAACTCACAAGCCGCGGAATTCCAGAGACTGTCCTAGAGCCGTCAGGAGCTGGGAGATAGGCCTGGGACAGTTCTCCTACCCAGTGACGCCAACATGCTGATTGCAGGTTTTTGGCCTTCAGGATAAGAAAGGCGCATGTTTTCACTGGTGAAGTCATCCTGCTTATGATATTTTGTCATATCAGCCTCAGGACGCTAATCCTGAACCGAATTTTTCCTTCTTGCTCCCCTTACTGTAGAAGCACTGGAAGACGTGAGTTCAGGAAGGTTTCAAGGGCAGACCTGGAAATCAGCTGAAGGCCGAAGGGCCCCGCAGCGGAATCAGGATGAGTGGGGGACGGAGACGTCGCTCTGCCCTGGGCCGCTGAGCCGTCTGCGCCTGGCCAGTGAGAGGAAGGAGGTCATGCTGGCAGAGGAGCCATCTCCATCTCCAGTACCTGAATTCATTTTTTATGTACAAGAGAATCAAAGGCTGACAGAGACAGAGGGTGCAGCAGTAAAGCGCACCTCTGAGTGAGAAGCAGTAGGGGGGACTGGGCGGGTAGCTTGGTGGTTGAGTACTTGCTAAGCAGGCCTGGCCCTAGGTTCGGTCCCTAGTGCCCCCCCCAGACTAAATTGTGGCAGAGGCACAAAAGTGACTTCTTTGATAATATGAAATTATTTACAGATTTGGACTTATAGGCTTCCTGGAAATTCAGTGTGATTTCTAAAAGCCAGCACAAGTTCTTCACATCAAGGAACTTGCTGCAAGAGAAGTAGGGGAGTGGGACGAAGCTACGCGGTGCCATCTCCTGAGTGCAAACTTTAACACGGCGATTCAAAGGGCATCGGTGAACTCAGAGAGCAATTCCTGCAGAGAAAGGGAGGGGAAAGTTAAACTTTACTGCCATTTGCCAAACTCATATTTAGGATAATTTTATCCAGTTCCCAGACTTTGGAGGAAGACTTGATAACAGCGTGGGGTACAGTAACAAGAGAGGCATGGGTTACTCTTTCTTACGGTGAGAAAACTGATGCTCAAACACCCTTAAGAGTCCGGTTCAGGTCAAAGAGCTAGTGCGATTCCAAGTCAGAAACGGAACCCAGAGACGTCTGACTTTAAAAAAGCCAGAATTTGGGGCACGAGGAAATCATCGGAAAGAACTGAGATTTTCCCCCCGCGTCAGTTGTTGATGCGGGATGGATGGCTGTTAATTCTGCCCAGCTCTCCTGCGGCTACAGAGCCTGAAATCCACTTCAATGAGAAAGATGAAATGTCTAAAAATAAAGTTTGAAGTAATGCCTGACTCACAGTAACTGAGTTCTGAGGTATTTTCTTGGAAATGAATTCATTGCAATCTAAGCCCTGCACCGTCTGCCTCTCTAGCTACGTTTGCAGACATCTGACAACCAGTGACTTGCGGTCGTTGCCAAATCCTGTGAATTTCAAAGGGCATTGTAATGAGAAATAGGCTTCCAAGCAGCTGTCATCTATTAAGTCAGTGCGATTGGAAGCTGGGCAAGAGAGAACTGCTGTAAGAATTCAGAGAAACACCACCTTAAGCAGATCATCCGTCTCATGCAGCAGTTTTGATTTGGAGGCCTGCCTGGCGCATGTGCGCAAGTTGTGACAGCAACTGTAGAAGTAGCAGTGACCTCTTCAGGAGCACGAGAGTGGCAGGGATTTATCCACATCCCTTTAACCCCTCAGCAGCGGGGAGCGGGGTGCGCGTCATTGCCAACTTCCCCTGTGGAGTGGAGAAAACAGTCTCAGCAGTGATCAGCTTGCCAAGGGCAGACATCACCAGGAGAAATCCAGTAGTGTGTCCTGTGGCAAGGCCTTTGTGGCAGTACCCTGGGGTCACAGCAGTGACAGCTACAATAAGTGGCTTTAGGTACCGGCCCGCAGAAAGCCTTTCCTCTCAGGAAAGCTGCTCTGGTGCTGAACTCTCAGCTGCAGGTGGATGTGCAGGTTTTGTCAGATGTGCAGTCGTTTGAAGCAAAGAACACATGTTTTCTGATTACGGGAATCTCAGACACAAAAGAAGAGCGTAATGAACCGCTACATCAGCACAACCCACTTCAACAGTGACCAACTCACGGCGAGTCTGAGGGACGATGTCTTGACGTGAGTGAGAACTCCGGGTGCTCCCTTGCCTCAACTTTTCCTGTGCACAAATCTGCCCATCTAACAGTGAGCGATATTTTCAAATGAGGGCTGTTTTGGTGGTGGTGGGGTGATGTCTAATTCAGTAGGGCAGAGATGCATGAATTTCGAGTTAAACCGATCATCTTTGCTAGTAACAGGCACACATGGGCAAGATATAAAATATTTACCTACTCTGATACTTGTCTATAAATTGAAGATATTTTTAGCAAAAGAAGCCCTTGTCATTTCTCATTTCATGCCATCTCAGTGTCCTTTGACCCCGTGCCACACTTGCTGAATATATCGTGGCTCACTCATGAGTCTGCCATTCCCTTGAGGCTCCTGAACTCTCAGGCCAGGAGGAACCAGCAAAGAGCCCTGGGGTGGGAGGTCCCGGGGAGAGGGGTCCTGGGGGCCACAGCGCCGCTGGGATGAGCAGGTGTGGATGCGGCTTCACCCTCCACGCAAGTCCGTGGCCGGGATGAGTCAGTCCTGCTCCCGCTCTGCCTCGCCTCGACCAGCTCATGGGTTCTCCCCCACAGCCCTGGGGGTTTGCCCCTGCTCTGTGCACGCAGGCCGAGCCTCAGAGCCGCTGCCACAGACCTCCCCATCCTGCCCATCCGCTGTGCCCCAGTCCGCGCCTGGAAAGGGCGGGCGCTCACCCAGGACCACAGGTCAGGCTCCGCCTCGTCCTGGGTGCGACTCCCACTGCGTGCCAGGTTCCGTCCTCTGATGACCACGGTGACCTTCCAGGCACAGTGTCACAGGATCCATCTCTCTGTCCCCAGGGTCTGGCTTAGCGATCGGCGACTTCGCACACTCCAGCCATCTGCCTTCCCGCATCCACACCCGAGCAGCTGCGCACCTGAGGAGCGTGGTGGGGGCTGGCACGGAACCACTCACAGCCTCCAACCTCGTGAGAGGACAGCCTTGCTGGGTCACCTTCCCACCTCTCCACAGCCACATATGCACACATTTTAAGACTAAATTAACCTTTTTTTCCATTCCGACTCCACAATTTTACCTTTTATTTTCCAAAAATACATAAAGGAAACAACAAAGCTCTTATCTTTCTATGCCTGCTGCAAATACAGCTTGGTAAGATGCAGGGCGAGTGTGTCTGTCGGAGTCCCTGCCCCGGCTCCGGGCCAGCTCGGGGTGCTCCCGGCCTCCTCCCAGCCTGCTGCACCCGGGGCCCCCGGGCCTGTCTCCCAGGGATGTCAGCGATCCAGACCGCCATGCTCTGTCTTAAACTCAGTGCTTCCAAGTTTAACTCCCATTGTGATTTTGTTTTAAATAAATGCCTTTATTCCATGATTTCTACTTCAAGCATTTATCTCTTCTTCTTTATCAACCTCAGCCTCCCTTAAGAAAAGAGGACTAATGCCTCCCTCAGATGAGCCATCCTTATGCTCAGAGCCCATGTGACTATGACGGTGCACCCTGGGGGTTAAGGCTGCTGATCGGTTTGCCGTGAGGGTGGGAGATTCTCCCGGTTCATCTGGGGGAACTGAAGGAATCACAAGGTCCTTAAGTGAGGACGCAGGAGGCAGAAGGGTGTGCAGAGCGAGCCCTTCTAGGAGTCTCCAGAGGCCACAGTGCGGGAGGTCGACAGAAGTCGCAGGGAGTCATTTGTTCTCCAGAGTCTCCGGGAGGAATACAGCACTGCGGGCATCTTGACTAATAATAAATACATTGCTATTAATAGTTTGCCACTTCATAGCTTATCACTAGTAAGTTTGTGGTAATCTGTTACAGCACCAGTAGGACACAGATACACACTCCAGCCACACTGCCCCTCTGATTATTCTCATTACGATGCCATTGTTCAAGCGAAAAAGATAAAAAATTCCAAAAGAGTCAGTGACTTTTTCATATATTTAAGAGACAGCATATTTAAATAAATATATGTGTGTAGTTAGGATTAGAATTAGCCGATTGAAACTGTTATTTATATAGGTCAAAAATTGAATATCAGCAATGCAATGCACATTAACTTCACTTATATGTTAGACAAATGTCAGCATTTCATGCATCATTCCATGTTCTGAGAATAGCAAAGGGGACTCTTTAATCTCACCTTAATTCAAGCCCCTACTTTGGCCAAAATTTTGGGAATATCACTCTAAGGGTAAAAACAGCTGGAAGTTAAGTATATCCACACATCTGTCTGTCTTTCCCATTACTTCTTCCTAGAACATATAAATAATCAACATGACTCTGAGGGAAATGGAGAACATGCGCTGTGACAGGGGCCACCCATGGGTCCCAGTGAGACTCGAGGAGGATGGCAGGGGAGGCACGGCCGGCAGCCCGCCCCATCACCCCGCCAAGGGTGGGTCTGATCTGAGCTTCCAGTTTAGGACAAAGGGGACAGCAGAATGATTTAACCAAAAACCCAGGGAAGGAAAATTAATACAGTTATAGGACGGTCTGTACAACAGCTGGCCAAATGTCATCAAACTGATTTCATTAAAAAGGGGACTGGAAAAGAGGCAAAATTTATAAGGAGTGAAGAGGCTAAACCACATCCAGTGTGCCGGACCTTTTGTTTTGTTTTGTTGGACCCATAAACCCAGGATGATTTTGGTACAATTAGAGGTGTCTGAATACGGACCCATTATTTTGTGTTACTAAGGAATTACTAACTTTACTAAGTGCTGTAAAAGCATGAAGATTGCGTAAAAAAGAAAATTTTCCTTTCAAAATACATGGTAGAAGTGAAATGCTAGGGATTCTTGATTTTTCTTTAAGTAGTTCAGTGACAACAGGTAAACAAAATAGGGTTAAACAAAGCCAGTGCAGCGAAATCTTAATCACTGGGGAGGGTGGCCATGCGTGTTTGGAAATGTTCACCATAACAACAATATATGGTACAGGTGTGTATGAAAACTCGAAATACACTGAATGGGAACACAAATAACCATTCCTATATTTCCCATTTTGAAAATTCCTTTGTCCTAAACGGTACTCGGGTGAGGTGCTGGCCCTTAGCCCTGCCCCTTCAGTCCCCTGAGGTGATACCTGAGCTGAGCACTTCCTCAGAGTCCTGGATTCGCTTCTTCCCGTCCACTCCAGAGCGCATATGGCAGGGGTAGCATCAGTGCGAACCTCGTGCAAGACCGGTGGGTCCCAGAGCCCAAAGCACAGGAAGTGAAGCTCCCACGGGCGTGGGCGGCTGCGGCTGAGGCCCCCTGGGGTCTTGTCACCGCTGCTTTCAGTGTGCGCTCCACTGGTCTTGTCTGTGCTCTTGATGTCCTTCTCGTTGGTTTTTATCATTCATTCATTCATTCATTCAGGTCTCCATCCAACAGCAATATCATAATAAACTATATATATATACCCACTCCTATTCACATATGCATATATATGTACTATAAATATGTAATGTAGAATTGTGAAGGAAAAATTAAGTATGCTAAAGAAAAAGAGAGGGAAGAGGGATGCTATTTTCAGCAACCAAAAAAATTCGATTAAGTAGATAATATTCAGGATGAGACCCAAGTAAAGTGAGACTCTCAGCCATTCAGCTAAAAGGGTGAGTGGCGTGGACAGGTGATAGCACCCCAGTTAAACATAATTCATCAAAATGAAATTCGTGTACTGTAAAGGTCGCCATTTTCAAAGGGACAGCCGAGTAGTGTTTAGTAGATACATGGTAGTATGTGGTAAGGTAAAATTCCTTACTCACAAAGCAGTTTCTCTCCTCTCCTACAAAGCTCTAGCAAGCACCAATGGGTTTTCTGTTTCTATGGGTTTACCCATTCTGCATATTTCATTTAAATGGGATTATGTAATATATCCTTTGGTATCTGGCTCTTCCCAGAATGTCTTGGCACTTCATTAACACTGGCACATGGCAATATGTCACTCCTTTTGATGACTGAGTAATATACCACCATGTGTACGTACCACAGTATTTTTATCCATTCGTCCATTGATGGGCGTTTACATGGCTCCCACTGTTTTGGCCATTGTCAATAGTGTGCGAAGGACATGTATAGCTATGTGCTTGTTAGAGTCTCTGTTTTCCACTATTTTTGGTGCACACCTAGGAGTGAAAGTACTGGGTGATACAACAATGCTGTGCTTAAGTTTCTGAGAAGCTGCTGAGCTGCTGTGTGCAGTGGGGACCTCAGCTACGTCCTTACCAGCAATGCACAAGGTTCTGTTTCTCCACACCTTATCCAGAGGCCTGATTTTAATAGTTTTCAAGGAAAATTGAGGAGGCCATTGAACTGGAACTGAAAATATGGGCAGGAAAGGAACTGGAGATGAGTATGGAAGAGAAACCAGGGAGCCCAGCTTGGGAAGGCCGGCTGACATGGTAACGAACGCACAGTAACGCGCTTCCTAGAGCGATGGACTCTTCCCCCGTGACACAGGGCCTACGTTTTCTTCTAGGGGTTTTACAGTTTCAAGTCTTAAGTTTAAGTCTTCCATCCATGGTGAGGCTCAAGGGTCCACTTTCATTCGCCCACTCATCCCCAGCAGCATCTATTAGTTTGTCCTTTTCCTAGGGAGTCCCTGGAAACTTGCTAAAAAATAGCTGATAGCAATTCAGGTCTAATTTCTGGTCTCTATTCTACTCCATTGGCTCAAACATCTGTCTTTATGCTGGTAGGTGCTGCTTAGTGACTATACCTTTGCATCAGATTTTGAAATCAGAAAGTGTGAGATCTCCAGCTTTGCTCTTCTTTATCAAGATTGATCTGGCAGTTTTGGAGCTTTCAGTAGTTGTACATGAACTAGAGGAATGACAGATGGCTGTTGTAGTCAGGGTTTATAAGGAAAAGATTTAAGGGAGGACACGTAACTTGCAGAGTTGTTTTATAATATTCACCCAGAAGAGACAGATGCAGGAGAGTGCAGGAGATCTGCCCATGCACTAGAGAATCAGGGAACCCAGCTGTGGGCCTGGATCCCATAGCAATGTCCTGCATGAGTCCAGCTGGAGGCCTAGAACCCATGACAGTGTTTCATGCAAGTGTGGGTCAAGGATGTGCACTGGGAAGGCCCACATATCAGTGGTGGAAGCTACAGAGTCTGCACCAGCGGGATGAAGGATCTGTGCCAGTGGGCTGAGGGATCTGCACTGGAGCCAGGAAGTGACACTCAAAGTAAGAACCTGGGCTCCCCCAAAGAGAACTACAGCCATCTTCAGTGACAGCGAGGACCCGAGCTCCCCCAATGATGAGAAGAGCTGAGTTCATATCAGGAAAGCCAGCATGACAAACTTCTCCAGGAGAATCAACAGCACCGTCTTCCCCTCCATTTCTGTTTTTATGCCATTGGCCACAATCCTCAGGTGGGCCTTCCACATCAGAACCATGATTATTCAGTTCAGCTGAGTGTTACAAGTTGATCATTAGTTAATCGACACAGTAGCTAACTGAGAGCTGTGGATCAGAGATCAACACGTGACTCACATTCATACAACATTCTAGCTGCCTCATGGGAAATGGATGTAGAGGACAAATTTGGAAGTGCGGAGACAGCGGGAGAGAATGGAGATATGCTCCACCTAAGGCAGAGGGCAGCCAGTCCAGGCCAGCCGCAGGGAAGGCGACCGGCAGGGAAGAGCTGGTAGGGAAGAAGGGATTGGATCTGGGCTGGACCAGAAGTAGCTGGGAGCAGCATACTGATGACTCTGACACGACAGGGGCATCTCCCATTCTGCTGTCTCCTATGAACTCATACTCTTTCTTGCTCTCCACCAGGAAATCCAGAGTATTGTAATCTCAATATTGAATGTTGCAATTCCTTATAATATTGTAATCAATCCCTTTTCCCATCCTTCTCACAGTCCAGAAAATTACATTTGTAATCCCATAAGAATGATATTGGAGTCTCAGCAAGTTAATTCCAACCTACTACCTCCAGTGCAACTCATGGTGAGAATAATGACACTAAGACATATTTACAGTTATGGGCAGCCAAGACGTCCTAAGTCTGGTCCAAGTGAGGATTCATGGAACAAAGGCCTTGCTCCAAAGACTTCCCTCAGAATTTATTATCTCATGAAGAAGGAAGTGGCTTGAGGATGAGTGACAGTGAGGATGGTGGGAATTGCATGAGCAGAGTGAGCTGAACTGGCCGGGTAGAGAGCAAGCACCTCTGCAGTATGCAGGGAGAAGGGTATGCAGAAAGACCAGTCTGCATAACTTGATTAGGTCACATTTGAATGAATTAGGAAGCTGCTGCTTCAGCTTCTGATGTGTAAACTTTTGTGCCCTGGGAAGTCATAGCCTCTTATCTTGTGGCTCGAATCCAGTTGACATTCCTGGAGCTATGTGGCTCTGCTATCCTGCCATGCTCAACCATTTTATAGGATGCACGGTGTGAGGAAACAGGAAGATGTTGTACTAAGGATTACATATCAGACCCTCAGCTAGCCTTATTCGCATTGCTTAGAACGAATTGAAGGGAGAAAGAAACAGCATAGCCATCTCTGTACATATCAGTACATGGAGACAGAGTTCTGTTTCATTAATGCTGAAGCAATTGTTCTGCATTTGAGGGGAGCCAGGTCGTCTCTACACCAGAAGGTGACTCCTGCGGAGACCTCAATGCTGGTTTCGGTGCACCTCCTACCTCCCCGCCGAGACGCTCTGAGCCTGTGCCCCTCATCCACCCTGCGAACCAGCCCCTGCTGCCATCCTCAGTGCTGTTTTCCTCCACCCACTTCCCATCCGTGCGTGAAACATGCCCGCTGACGTGGCTGGCTTCCCAGGACCCTGACTTGACATTTGAAGGAGGAGCCTGATTGTGCTGCTGTTCTGTTCAGAACATCACAAGGGTTTGCTGCGCTCCAGAACTGCGCTGCACCAGAACCATGATCCTGAGGCTGTCTCTCAAACCCAGGCGTGCAGCTGTCTGGTCTCATCTGCTCACTTCTGCCTCCTGTTCGCTTGGCCACGGCCACTCCGGCTCCTTCCTGCCCTCACACAGGACCGCGTGATCTCTTGCTGTGTCCTGCCTGGAGTGCCCTGCCTGCGAACAGTGCACGCTACATCCCTGCCCACACGGGGCACTTTGAAAAGCATCTTCTGCCTCCCATCCATTTACTTTGTGTTCCCAATTGGATGCTTACAAATTATATATTTTAGTGACTATATTCCTCTGATAGGTGGTAAATTATATTAGCATAGAATCTATTTTCTTCAAAGCCATGCAAGACTCATTAGAACACTGAATAGAAAATAGGCACCCAGACGTTTGCCGAGTGGATGAATATGGTTTAGAGTCACGGACTCCACAGAACTGTATCAAGGAGTAAGTGCAAATGAAGGAAATGATAGGCGAAGAGCAGATCTCTCAGGCATCCCAGCATGAGAGGCTGGAAAATCCAGGCAGACAGAGTGAGGGAGGTGGAGCAGCGGGAAGCCACAAAGAAAGCGGAGAGGAGGAAGTCCAGGAAGCGTCCCAGGGAGGAAGGGATCGCCCGTGTCTGGTGCCCGTGGGTGTTCAGAGGATGACGGAGAATGAACCTCTGAGTCCAACTAGCAAAACCTTCCTCAGAAACCTGGCTGCTGTCCTCCCCTCCTCCTGGCGGTCCAGCTGGCAGAGCTGGCTGGTGTCTCGCCAGAGGCTCAGGCACCGTCTCCTAAGCGCAGCCTCTGTTCCTCTGGCGCACAGTTGCGGTGTCCTGCAGGACCTTCAAAGCCCGGCGGCCAGGGCCCCATCAGACTCCCTGCTGCCCCACTTCCTGCTTTGCATACCCGCCCTAGTCTCTTCCAGCACGCAGCAGTGCTGGCGGGTCCCCTCCACTAAACGCTACTGCTCTGGATCATTACAGCAGGTCTTACGCGATGTCACCATTTCCTTCTGACTCCTGTGTACCTACCACATCGCAGTCATCACCATATAGATTAAATCTAAAAAGAGATAAAACCTGATGGGTTTAGAATGACAGTCTCTAGGATACAGCGTAGTTCTTAAGATCATATATCTTATCAACTAAGTACATTTTTAAAGGGTTAATTGTATAAAGGATCAACTCTGAAACCTTCAGTTTGCTGTGCCAGGAGCTCTGCCATCCTTTTCTCCCCCAATCTTATTATCTAACACAACCCCGAGCCCCACTGGCCCTTCTTCCTGACGTGACTGTGAGCCTGAAACAAGTGTGGGAAAAGAGGGGGTGACTTTCATTAACCACCTTTGACCAAAAGTCTCTCACTCTCCCTTTAATTGCTTAGCAAACTCCTTGAAGACCAAATTGAAACAGTAACTCATTTCCCTTCCCCAATGCAGCAGGCAATTAGCTTTGCAGTCCTGGTTGCTATGACAATAATTTGACCATACACAATCAAGGAGTAGGTCCTTTGTGTTACCGTCACCTTCTCTTCAGGGAATGACAGAAACTTCGTATCACCTGTCTTTTTCCTGCCCTTAATGACACAAATACTCAGGATGCACTTATTCAGTGCATGGAGTGCAGATAAGTAATTTATCACATCAACTAGTAAACAGCAAATAATTGACAATAGAGTCCAAATCCTTAGACTCCAGTGATCACAAAGATTCACATCTCTGGGAAGAAAGCACAGGCGCTGCCTTTATGCAAGCATTTGATCTATCAGTTCCTCACAACTACTCACAAAAATAAAACCAGAAACTGAAATAACTGTGTGTAGTTTTGAAACTATTTATGTCTTCTTTTTCTCAACAGATTGTAGGTTTACACAGGTTTCTCACTTCTGTACTTTCCTGGAATAAATGCTAAATTTCTGGTTAACTGACTTCTGAATTCCTGCATACTCCTCTGAGAAATCTCTGCAAAAGATGCCAAAATTGTGTTCAGCTGTCACCAGACATGTGTTAGACTTTGACTGCACAGACAGCACCTTGCCCTGGAACAATCAGGTAGAGCTTAGTACAGATCTCACTGCTCTTGTTGCCACTTTGGTTTGGCTGCAGCCTGAGTGTGTCTCCCCAAAGGTCCTGTTCCGGAAGCACGGTCTTCAGTGTGGTGCTGTGGGGAGGAGCAGGGCCCAGTAAAAGGGTGTTGGGGCCTCATCCGTGGACAGCTGGCCCTCCTTCTTCTCCGGATCCTTGCCCTGCCATGTGGTCCCCTGAATGTACATCTTGCCAGACACCACCAGCCACGTGGTGACTCCACTGATTTAACGAGGAATCTGGATCTTGGACTTTCAGCTTCCAAAACTGTGAGTTACAAAAACCTCTTTTTAAAATAAGGTATTAGCCTCAGGTATTTGGATATAGTAAAGAAAATAGACTAACATTATTGCAAATTATTCATTTTAGTACCATAACAGAAGCAAAGTGAACTGGAAATGAAAGCATTGTCAGTCTCTCAATTGATATTTTCTATAACTTAATAGTCTAATGCTGTGTACATTTTTTGAAAATAAGGAAAATACATGCAAGTTTGTATTAATGATATTGATTATGTTCACACTGACCTGCATATGAGCTAGGAGAGACACGATTCAGGGAGAATTTCTGTTAATTAGGGACACTTCCATAGAACGATTCTATAACATGAAACATGGAGAGGCATAGAGTGACTTGGTTAAATGAAAATAGAAATGTGCTTAATTCTCAAGGCTCCTGTGAGGATTGTTGAGGATTAATAGAGGGTTAGTAGAGGATTAATAGATTAATCAAAACCCCGTATATCACAAACTGTCAGCAAATGTTATTCACCTGCAATGCACAGTGTTTATGATTGCTTCTTGAGTTTGTATTCTTGGTTTGCTTTGTTTTTGCTTTTCAGAGACCTGCCTAGACTCGTTCCTATGTTTAGCAGCTGCAGGCGACTGTCTCCCTTACCTGAACCCACGGTAGACGTTCTTTATTGCCAGCTAGTACTGACTAAATGCTAATTTAATGAATTGTGCACAGTCTGACTTTTCCCCTCACTTACATGATTTGTTCTACGATTAAAAGCTTCTGTTTTGAGAATCTTGAAAAGCAGTAAGTGGACCAGGCTGCAATACAGTATCAGTCTTCCTGTTACAGAAAGAGTGGTTCTATAAATTGAATCCTCCAGTGCAAGGATTATTTTTTTTTAACCTGCAAATAATTTTTCTCCCATTTTTGTTCTTTTCTCAGTTTCATGGACTCTAATTGCCTTGACACTGAAACAGTTTTGGTGTTTTGGGGATTTTTCCTCGTATTATCCTATCATGTTGTCCTTCAACGTCGTCCATTTCCTTTACGTCTTTTCTTACCACAGTAGGCTTGTCTGGGTGTCACTGATTCAGTTTTCAGGGATGTTCAGTTTGTTATTTGCTATTTTTAACTTAGTGTCAGCTGATTCCCTTAGTTCTTCATTTTCCCTTAACGATTCTTATTCTATGGATTGGTGTCTGCCTTTTGATCCCTCATGCTTTAAAAACTGAATTTTAATTCTCATTAAGTTGTTTCCTGGACTGAAGTGTAACCGGGAATGCGTTTCTGCTCCTTAGCTCGGCTTTCTCCCAGGAGCTGCTCGGAGCCGCTCAGCTCTCTCGCATCTCTGCGCTTTCGGCGCCTCCCGCTGCGGGTGCGCCGGTCTCTCTGCACACAGGCCACTCGGCGCTTGGCGGCCTCGGCGGGCAGCTCGGTCCACCGTGAAAGCTGCAGGCTGGCGGCTGAGGTCCTGACTTCCGAGTCCAGGGTCAGCACTGAGCCCTTAAGCTCTAGGCACCTGTGCGAGGCCGAGGGCCGGGTGCTGTGGACCGGGGCTCTGCTCCTTTCCCTCTCTCTCTCTCTCTCTCTCTCTCTCTCTCTCTCCCTGTCTCTCTCTTTCTCTTCTCTCTCTCTCTCTCCCCCTCTGTCCCTCAGTGTGTTGTTGATCTCCAGGAGACCAGAGCATCCTGAAACTGCTACACTGCATTTCCCAGGCTGCAGTGTGGGCCCTGGACTTCGGGGACACTCCTGGGAGCCTCCCTCTCATAACCATTATACCCACTGAACCCCAGTTGAATGTACCAGCTTCCCCTTCTTTCCAGAACTGAGGGATGAGCGATGTGTACCCAGGGCGCAGGGAGATGGGGTCTGGGTCAGGATGGAGATTACCCTGTCCCAGAACCTTCCCTGCGTTCCTTTGGCCACTGCATGAAATGTCAGCGTATTTGGTTCAGTCTGTTTGCTGTTGCTGTAACGAAACTACTTGAGCTGGGTACTTTATAAAGAAAAGACATTGATACAGTGTGGGGCTTGGGAGGCCTGACATCCAGAATCGGGTGTCACACCGGTGTGGTCTCTGGGAAGGGCCCCACGGTGGGGGACCTCACAGGGTGGGGTCATGCAGAGAGGGAGTCACGTGGGGAGACGGAGAGCTAGAGTCATCCAGCTTCCGCAGGGACCTAAAGACCTGCGAGGCCGCACCTCCTCCTGCAGGCCCCCACCTGCCACCTTTTCCCAGCCTGAGCTTCCAGGGCAGGAACCCTTGGGCGACTGAGCGCAAACAACAGCCAAACCGAGCTGCTTCCCTTCCCGTGCTCCCCTGCTTCTCAAGTTTGCTTTGTCTTTCCATCTCCCCTTGTGGACGGAGCTGAGACCTGATGCCCACTGTGGCTTCAGTTTCTGCCTGGGTGATGCAGACACTGTGCTGGATTTGCCTCATTCCGCCCTTACCTTTCTCTCCCCGTTTCAGCTACTGCTCTTCTCCCAGTTACCAGCTGCTCCCTGACAAACTCCACACAGCTCGGCTGAGTGAAGCGCTCACAGCCACCCCCTCGTGAGCCCAGCCTGGGTTCCCCACCTCCTGTGCTCACGGTTTTCCGGGTGGGGAATCAGGCTGGGCTCACGAGGCGCACCGGAGGGCTCCCCAAGTGGAGTGCTGGGCTGTGCTCCTTCCTCCGCCTGAGGCCCTGACCTGGTTCCTTTGGTCTTCGCCTGCTGGAGTTGAAGCGGATCTGGCTTCCCCGCCTCTCTCACTCTTCTCTTTGGACAGCAGCTGGGCCGGGATGGAGCAGGCTGGAAGCTGGCCAGCCCCTCTCTGTCCGTGCACCCTCTCTAATGCTGGGATTTCAGTGGCTGAGGGGTGGTGGCCTTGCTGGGGTCCTGCTTCAGGAACTGCAGCACGCGTGCCCCACTGCGAGTGTCCAGAGTCTGAGGTGAAGCTGGGCTCCACATAGAAACCTGCACATTTTCCAATCTGTTTGGTCAAAGTAGTCACAAGCACCATCTTTGTCAAACACCCTCTTTTTAATTGAGTGAGGCATACTGTAAAATTCAGAGAGGCAACCACTGCTGAAGAGTCCCCTTGAGGCACCTGACACTGCATTTTATCTCCAAGTGAGGCTGAGGTCAACCACATCCGCCAAGTCCAGACATTGTTTAAGTCTTGGTTAGATGAGTTTGTTTTTTCCCCTGTATTCACAAACCATTCAGAAGAAAAAAATCCTACAATGTGCTGCCTGAAAGAGCAGCTGCCCTGGGTGCTCAGATACTTCTCCGGACGATATTTACCTCATCCTTCTATATTTGAATTTCTTGTGCACAGAAGAAATGCAGCAATGGAAAAGCTTCCATCAGTAGTTCATCTTTGACAACACGCATTTTCCCAAGTGTGATGATAACAAGTTAGCCTTCTGCTACACCCATCTTCATTCCCACCTTGAGTCCTGAGTGTGGCCAGGTCCTCTCATCACCAGCAATGATAAAGGTTTTCTAAGTATCACTTATTTTAAAGTCTGCTGGACACATTTTGCAAATTTCATTTCATTTTTAATTGACCTAAGTAATGGTACATATTTTCAAGCTGTGTTGTGATGATTAGTGTAGAGAGCGGTAAAGCTTCACAGCTGCCGCCCTGCCCCTCTCGCCTGTGGGCATCCGGTGCGTCAGCCTACATTTCCCATGATCATCTCCAGCCTAACCCGGAAATGTTACTCCCCACAGGATGACAGCTTCCGCCCCCTCTTCTATAAATGCTATATACACAGCTTTTAATAAATGAGACTCGATCGGAACTGCTCGTCCTGTCTTCTTTCTCTCTCCTCCTGTCCCTGTTTCATTCCCATTCCCCCTCCAGGTACTACCCTGCGGACTGTGGCTTGCGGGCAAGCTACAGATTAGATACACGTATTCATCAAGTAATGACACCAGGGTAGTTACAGATCCATCATCTCAAATATTGATCATTTCTTGCTGCAGGCACTTTGTTGCTTCTTTTATTTGCTTTACATAATTTTTTCTCTTTTTTTCTCCATTTCTTTTCTCACTTGTAATGTGTGGGTTGAACTACATTTGTTTTTCTTTAGCCTTTTTTAAACTTGAGAAACAATATACAAACAGTGAAATGCCAATGTTTAAAAGTTTTACTGTGTCAAAATAATTTTATCACTCTTTCAAGGGAACTACATTTGCCATTCTCTTGTGGATGTTGCAGAAAAAAAAAATAAAGTTTCTGTTTTGTTTCCAGACATTGTGCAAGTATGTGTGCCTGCACGCTTCCCTCTCCTTTTTACAAAAAGGACAATGCATAGAAGAAAATACACACAATGGTGCACATGGCTCATTTTATGTCCTAATAACTGTGTCAAAGCATTCAATGACTTGTCGCGATCCCTCTGTGAGAGTAGTTTCCCCGCCCAAACGATGGTTTAGATCGACGACTTCACTGAGACAGTGAAAGGGTTGACCGCTTGCGCACGCGGCCGAGCTCTCTCAGCAGTCCCGGGCGGCCCAGACTGCGGCAGCAGAGGCTGGCTGAGTGCGTCCTGGGGTCGGGGGCAGCCACAGAGGGTCCCGAGCCGAAGACTGGGGTAGGGGCTGGGGTCTCCTGCTGATGCAAGGAGGAAGTCCCCAGGCATTGAGCGCCAGAGGGAAGAAGGAATGGAAAGGTTAAAGCTGTCAATTGTCACTCATCCCTTAATTGGAACTAGAGTAAAACCTTGGTTTGGAAGCATAATTTGTCCCCGAAACGTGCTTGTCATCCAAAGCACTTGTATATCAAAGTGAACTTCCCCATAAGAAATAATAGGGACTCCACAACCCAGAAATACTCATATAAAAATGATTAAATACTGTCATATAAGACAAAATAATAAAGAAAATACAAAATATAAAGAAAAAATAAACGAGTTACCCTGCACTTACCTTTGAAAAGCTTCCTGGCTGGTGTGAGGGAGACAAGAGAGGAGGGTCAGGGTGTGGGACGACCTCCACCGTCACTGACACAGTCGCTGCTTGCTGTGGGCTCAATGGGATTTTCTTCCTTTCATGCAACTTTAACAAGGATCCTATCAAATGGCACTTCCTTTTCCCTTCTTTTGAAGGTTTCGCGGGAATGTGAGATTACATTGTCATTAAACAGATTCATCGCGTGCACCGCTACAACCTTATTCGGGTTGTGCTTTTCTACAGAATTTTGCAGTTTCGCACACTTTATACATCTCCCTCTTCTCACTTGAAGTGAGGGATTCCTCTTCCTTTTCCTCCTCCTCCTCTGAGGAAGAGATCTCTTCCATAGCCTCTTGCTGTTGGGGGATGACCGCCCACAATCCTGCAGTGGGGCAGGGGGTAGACCTCTGGTTCACTTGTGATCTTGTGCTGCCTGGCTTCACTGCTTGTATTGCAAGACACCACTCATTTACCAACTTAAACTTTACGAGACAGGCTTGGACGCCTCGTGGGACACGCACAGAGCAAGTCACGCAGGGGGCCAGGCTTTGCTGTGCTTGTCTCATAAACCTGTCCCACCCTTTGCATTTTAAAAGTGCTTCGTGACGTTGAGCATTCTGACTCACAGACTGAACGAAATCAGGTTCTCACCAGAAGGGTCTGGAAACCGGACGCCTGCCCCAGCCCAGGCGCGACCTCCAGGGCCACCCATCGTCACCATCTCCGCCTTCTCCAAGGGTAGCCACTCTGATTTCTGGGTCACACACTCGCTTTGCCTGCCTTTGAATGCAGTAGAACGGGAGCCGTGTGGTAAGCATTCGCAGTGCTGGTTGCCAGGCTTGGCTCTGTGCTCGGGAGAGTCACCGTGCTGCAGTGGGAGCCTCGCTCCCCTGGCTCCCTGGCGTGCAGTGCCTTAGCTCACTCGGTGTTGCTATGACAAAACGCCAGAGGCTGGGTAACTTATAACAAAGAGAAGTTACTGGACCTGTTTCTGGAGATCCAAGAGCACAGTGCCACATCCTGCTGAAGGGATTTAGTGGAGAAACGGAAAGGAAGCGGGCAGTGCGCTCACAGGCCCAAGCGCATCCGGGAGCCTCACTGTAATCGCTCACTCCCACAAGCCCCCAGGAGCCCAGCCGCCGCCCACTGCAGCACCGAAGCCTGGTTGCACAAGCTCCCAGCTCACAGACCGTGAAGGTCGCACCTCCACCGGGCGCAAACCCGCTCTTCGGCCTTCACCTGTGACTCTCCGCCAATGCAGGGGCCTGAGTTACTGTCCAGGAGGTTGGGACTTTCCCAGTGTCTGAGACCCCGTTAGCCCCTGCTGGGGTAACAGCGAGGGACCCACGTTACGTGTGCCTTGGAGCAGGCTGAGCGCGCTCCTGCCGAGTGGATGCGCCGCAGAGGGCTCGGGGTTGACGGGGGCGCGTGTGGTGCCCAGCTCTAGCAGCTGCCTCGCGTCCGCAGATGGGGCCCCATTCACACGCCGGGCACGGAGCTGCGGGCCCCCGTTCCGTGCACATCCGGTGTCCCCGGCCCACGTGCCGCCTGGGACAGCTCCATGGTGTCGCAGGACGGCCTGATTTTTATTTCACGGAAGGCCGAGGTTGAGAATCTGCTGGATTTTGGCTTTTTGCACATTATCTTGGGGAAGTGTCTGTTCATGACTTTTCCTCGCTTGAAAAATGAATTAGGTCTATTATTCTTAATTATTTGAAAAATGCACTCTGAACCTTAGTCTTTTGGCATCATGTACGAGCATGTGATAAATGTGTTTTCTGTAGCATGCTATTTCTCTTTCTTAATTATAGTTTCTGATAAACAGAATTTGATTTTTACTGAGTCTGCTTAATCAATCTCTTCCATTACGCTTAACATACTTTATCCTGTTGGAAAATATCACTTACCATAAAGCCGAATGTTATTTTCTAGAAGGTTTCTTCGTTTATATTTCACATTTAGATCTATAAGACCCCAAGAATTGGTTTTTCTGTGTTCCGTGGGCTGAAGTGGTGCTTTCGATTTCTCCTGTATTTATGTTCCGTGCACCGAGTGCTGTGTGACTCAGAGAACCGTAATTGACATGTTCAGCGGAGTCCCCTGTGTCACAGTCAGGTCTCTATTTATGCTGAGGTTGGTTCATGGCTTTTATTCTGTGCCAGTCCCACACTGTCTTCGGGGATATATTATATTCCATCAAAAGGCAAAATTGCCACCATTTTAGTTAAAAGATCTAAGAGATTGTTATTGGCCTTCCTAGGATGGGTCAATACTGCATTCTCTAAAACAGAATGGGCTCTCCGATGACCCGAGCAGGAGAGGCAGGAGCAGGACCAAGGGCAGCGTGGTCTTTCTGGGCTGCTTTCCTTGCTGGGAGACTGTGAGGGGCTGACTCTATGCCCGGCCCAGCGGGGCTCTCCTGACCGGGTGTGTGCGGCTCTGGTAGTTCAGATGACGGCCACCTCTGAATCCAGGGTGCTCGTGTGGCCCTGGCCTGGCGGGTACGTCCCTGGGCGGGCCTGGTCGGCCGGCCCTGGTGGGTGAGCTCCATCCACACAGCAGCCTCTGGGGATTTTACTGAGCCCTCTTTATAATGAATTCTGTATTCGATAGCATCAGTGTTTGAATTCTATTTTTCTTACTGAGACTATTTAGATCATGCCTGGTTCTTCGTATTTCCTTGTGTGGTTTTAGAGCGAGCCCACCATTTTCTCTGAAAATCAAAACCAGACCAAAAGAGGAGGGGACTGCCTGGGCCGGCCCTGGCGTGCGGCCTCGGTCTGGGGAGAACCGCGTGGGGCAGGGCTGTTTCTCTGCGGGTCAGACCTGGTTTATCCACGCTCGGCAGCGGCCTTTTATGTAGAAGTCTTGTGAGAGTAAACGGTTTTAGGGTTCAATATTGATTTACCCTGTTTAGTACGGGGGAAAGCTCATTTTAAACTTGCGCGTTCTAAGAAATACAACTTATTTCTATTGCTAATGTAGCAGAGAGTTTGTTCTGATTATGAAAATGGCATTTCATTTGTGTGTGCGTGTGATTTATTTCTTAAATGGACAATTATGTCACCGTGGAAAGAAGGTTTCTTTTCTTTCTTTTCTTTCGCCTTAAGAACAATAGTCAGGCGCTCGAGTAGAAGGCTGAAACCGCGCTGGACGTCCCGTCGCTGGACCTGCTGTCCTCTCAGCGTCCACTGCTGTCAGCGTGAACACGCTGCCTTTCGCTCAGGCGATGTCACAGTTTGGCTCTGGACTCTCCCTGAAGGCCCGCGCAGGAGAGGTTGGGGCCCAGGGTGGCACTGCTGTGAGCCGACATCAACTTTTCCTCTTTATAAACTGATCAGCGCAGCTGTTTGTTACAGTGTCAGAAAGCTAAGGAGCCCGTTCTCAGACGGAGGAGCTGCTCTCTTGTGACGTGCGAGCCGAGAGCTTTAACCACAGGGGTTGACCTTTAATAATCTTCTTGGGTTTTTAGACAAAATTATGAGACTTTTTCCCTTTATTCTGTCAACATAGGAATTTATATGGATTGATTTTCCAATGTTAAACTAATTTTGCTTTCCTGGAACACACAACATTAGGTTTTGGTCTAGTGTTACTTTTTTTTTTTGTACTAGAAATCAAACTCACAACCTCGCTCTAATTTCATTATAAAGTAAGAGAAAAACAATAGTTAATATGCTGAATTGGGGTGTCCTGTGTCCCCCCAAGGATTTCTGCAACAGGAATGGGGCTGAGTCTGGTGTTTGTGATTGGTTTGTTGTGTAGCACTGGGATTGGCGATGTGAGTGCTGCACCAGCCCAGGGGTAGAGCAGACATATGGGGTAAGGGAGGCGGGTCTTCCTCTTTCTTGTTCTCTGTCTCTGTCTCTGTCTCTCTGTCTCTCTCCCTCTCTCACCCTCTCCTGCCAGCACGCCTTGCTGTTTTGACAGCCACCATGAACGGCGGCCCTGCCATGCCATACTGCCTTGGAGCCAACTGAGTATGGACAGAAACTCTCTAGAACTTCCAGAACTGTAAGAAATAAACTTTTCCTTCCCTAATTTTGGGCATCAGGAATTTTGTCTCGGCAGCAAGTGAAAAGTAACTAAGACATATACCCTGTATCATTATCTTCAAAGAAGTTACAGTATAAGACAGAAACAAAAAAATTCTTACAGAGAAAACCAGATAATCAAACAAAACTTTCTTTTCAATGAGCTAAGATAAATTAATAGCATAAATGAAACAAATTAGCATATACATTAAATATTTTTGAAACAGCAGAATAGGTAATTTGGGGGATTATTTGAACTTCTCTCTACTTTCTGTTATATATTTGTTTATTTGGTTTGCTACAGCTTTGTTTAGAATACTTCTGTTTATATTCATGAGTGGGATAAGTGCAGTTTTCTCTCTTTTTGAGATTAACACAGGTTCTAATGAGCAGGTAGCATTGTTATCATTCATAAAATTGGGGATTGTTTTCCTCTTTTGCTGAAAGACTATGGGTAAGACTGATTTCTTCAGTTTCCTCCATATTCTTTGCAATTCTGTGATACTGAAGTTTTCTTTTGTAGAATGAGTTTTATTTACAGATTTCTTTACCAGTTATAAGATTATTAGTACTTCCTTCTTATTACTTTTTTTTGTTCATGTAAGAATTTGTTTAAAATTATTGCCATGAACTTTTCACATTACTATTTTGGTTTTTCCTTTTTCATTCCTGATATTGTTCATTTCTTTTTTCATTCTTGTGATCTCCAATGTCAGAGGTTCACCAACATTTTAATCTTCTGAAGAGTCCCCTTTGTCTCCACTAATATTCTTCTATTTAGCAATTTTCTTCTCCTGTTTTGATGTGCCCTTTTTCTCACTTTGAATTAAACTTACTTTTTTTGCTTTCTTAGCACTAATTAGTTTTGTGGACTGTCTTCTTTTGAATGCAGTATATATATTCAAAGTCATACATTCTCCAGGGCATAACTTTTGAGGAATTTCATAAATTTGATCTGAGTATTCTCATATTTAGATCAAACACTTTCTAACATCTTTTGTGACGTCTTTGACTCACAGGTTATTAAAATGTCATTGCTGCTACACTTAGACTGAGGGAGTCTTTTAGTCTTCTTTCTGCTATTGATTTCTAGCTTCACTGTGGTCTTGAAATCGTACTTAGTTTCATTCCAGACTTTGGGACCCATTGCGCCTTGGTTTGTGGCATGACATGTGACCCCTTTGGCAAACATACTGTGAAAAAATAATATGCCATACTTTCCTGGATTTTAGATCTTGGTTGCTCTTCTTTTAATTAGTTATTCATTGAGATTTTTGCGATAACGGCTGCTTCACGTGTAGCCCTGAGAAGTAACACGGAGACCTCTGTGTTTGCCTTGCTTCTCCAGTGGGGGAGCTGGGGCTCAGGGTGTCCACCGACTAGGGTGTGACCACCCTAGTCGTCTACCCGCTCAGGGAGCCGGCAGTGCCACCATCTCTCGGTGACGGAGGACACCAAGGGCGGCAGGGACAGAGCAGCTTCCTGAACCAGGCCCCGGCGGCTCTGCCCCTTCTTCTGCTGCACCAGCCCTCCGGGTGTCTCCCTGCAGACAAGCAGGCCCCAGGGGCAGCGCGGATGGGCAGTGTCTCCCCTGCGCTCTTCCTGGGGGCTCCAGCCTGTCCCAGGCCCCTCCCCAGGTCCTCCTGTGGTAGGCTTCTGTGTTGTTTTCAGAGTCTGGAACTGTGCCTAGCAAGGAGGAGCTGAAAGAGACAGGCCTAGTCTACCGTGCTGCACAGCTGTTTCTGATTATTTTTGATTGTTCAGATTATTACAGGCTACATATTTCTTATCCAAGAGAAGTGTGAAGGATTTCAGAATTTTTCAGGTTTTGGAAGATTCATAGATACATAACAAGATATCTTGAGGATACAACCCTAGTCTGAATTCAAAATTTATTTATGTGTCATATTCACCTTATTCAAATAGACTGAAGGTAATTTTATACAACATTTTCAACAATTTTGTGTATGAAAGAAAATTTCACATGTGAAGGCAGGGGTGGAATTTTCTGGTTGTGGTGTCAGGTCAGTGCTCAGAAGGTTTGGAATAAGGAGCATTTTGGATTTTTGGATTGGGGACGCTCTATCCAGAGTTATTTTCAAAGAGTCAGACAGAGATGAAACTAGAAAATCAGCAACAGAATGAAAACTGGAAAATTTGCAAGTATGTTGCAATTAAACAGCAAACTTTTAAATAAAAATGAATCAAAGAAATCCCAAGTGAAATTAGAAAATATTTTGAGAAATGAAAATACAATACATCAAAACTTACTGGATGCACAAAAAGCAGTAGTAAGCTGTATAAACTTACATTAAATAGAAAAAAAGTAGTAGATAAAAACCTAAATTTGCATCTTAGGGAACTAGAAAAAAACAAGCTAAAAAAGAAATAATAAAGACTGAAGCAGAGATAAGCAAATTCAAGAATAGAAGAATGAGAAATAAATGAAACTAAGAATTGGTTCTTAGAAAAATCTAGCAGGGTCAAGGATGTAGCTCAGCAGCATAAGTGCCTGCCTGGCTAGCGCAAGGTGCTGAGTTTGATTCCTAGTACCAAAAAAAAAAAAAAAAAAAAAAAAAAAACCAAAACCAAAAACAAAACAGTCCAGCAAAATTTACAATATTTTAGCAAGAAAGAGTGGAAGAGACAGAGACAGCAACAGAGACAGACACATAGAGAGACACACAGAATGAGAAAGAGGAGAGGAAACTCAATTAGAAAGGGCAACACTGCTAGGGTTCCGGCGCCCTGCGAAGTTGCCCCCGACCCTCCTGCGTGCCTCCCCCAATTCCCCTCCTGCGCTGGCGTCCTGTCAGGCTGGCCTAGCGGCCAGCTGCAGGGAGAGCTCAGCAGAAGCACCCTCGAGGCCCAGGTCGGCCCTCCTCAAGCACACTTCCGTCTATGTGGACAGAACACAGCGTCACTAGAAGCCAAGGTCCACTCACTCAGTACACGGGCCTCCTGCCCATTGGCCAGCATCAGGGAGAAAAACAGGCAGCTTTCGGGGTGAAAGACAAATATATAAGTCACAAGGAGACACTTCCTGGAGACTTGAGACAAATGAAGCAAAGGAGGAGATGTGGACAGGTCCGTTCCGGAAACGCCGGGGTCGCAGTGCACTGGATGAGCCCATGGGGCTGCGGGACTGGAAACAGAGGCGGCGCTCTGGGTCCAGACCCGCACAGAGTGCTGGGGCCTTACGCATGGAAGTGGGGACCCAGCAGCAGCAGACCAGCGAACACCCTTGACTTGTGTCACAAGTGGGGCTGTAAAACGTGGCCAGAAGTCCCCTCGTCCGGTGTACCAGTGTGTTATCTACGAACGATTCATGATGTGTGTGTTAAAACTACTACCAAGGGCGTCAGGCGGTTCCTGATGTAACAGTACCAGGTCCTGGTCCTAGAGCGCCACATCCACCCTGCCCTGCTGCTTTGTCTGTTTGTAATATGCGGGGAAACCGCAGGGAAAGCTGACCAGAGATGCCCGGGGCGGCAGTGGTGGACACAGGTCAGGGTGGCTGCAGTCACAGCCAGCTGCACCCCTACCAGGGCCTCCACGCAGGGCGCCGGCCGCTGCAGGGGCCGGTCCGTGCGGCGCTCCCCGAACCCCAGTCGCACGCGGAGCTGGGCCTTTGCAGGCTCCTCCTCCTCAGCTTCACCTTTCTGGCCCTGGTCGATGTCAGAGGTCCAAGAGTACACAGCCAGGGGCGCGGGGCGGCTCTGGACCACGCTGGACGTCTGCGTTTCCATTCTTAACTCCTGAGAAAGCGCTGCTTCGTGCTTTCCCCATCACACCCAGCTGTTGTTAAAGGCCCCTGGTCTGGGAGCGGAGACCTTGGAAGGTGGGGTTTTGCTCTCGGCCGGTTCAGGCCCATTCTTCACCACTGGACCGCAGCGCCGTCGCCCTGGACCCCCCAGCTTGCCATGCGGTCGGTGCCGAGCTCCCCTGCGGCTTCTCCAGCACCCGCGGGAATCAGAGCGCTGCGGCTGGCCACTTCCTGTGCTCCGTCACCCGGGCCTGGGCATGGGAGAGCCAGGGAACTTCTGAGCCACCTGATGTCCAGGAGGTGGCCGGAGCCCGGGCGTCCACCTGAGGGCCTGACCCGTTCGCGACTGATTTCAGGTTTTCACGCAAACCCTGAGTCGCAGCCCTCCGCGCTCCCCGCCGCCGGGGTCTGGACCGCGGACTTAGCGCACCTGCTCCGGGCCGTAGCCACAGCGGCCTTGGCCGGCTGCCTGCGTATGAGATGTGCGAGCGCCCTTCTGTCTGCGGGGAGTGGACGCCACAGGGAGGGAGGTTTGGGCAGCTGAGGACGCCGGGGGAGGGCGATGTTTTTTAGAAGCCGGTCGCTTTCATTCAAAACCCTGCCTTTGCGGCTTCTGTAAGGGACGTTCCATGTCCAGACTTAGCACTTTTGTCTTTAAACATTGCCCAAAACTTTTAATTCATAAGCAGCTGGCAGAGTTGTGGAGAAAGCACTTTTTAATTTAATGCAGATTTTGCAAAGAACCCTGGCGGGCTCTCCAGCTCCAGGACGCGGTCCTCTCCGATGACTGCGGGTCCTGCCAGGGCTCACGCCGGAGTGTCCCTCGGGCCGGGCGGAGCACAGGGTGCGTGTGGACTCAGGCAGGGCCGTCCAGGGCTGCCGGAGGGGAATCGGGTGGGGACGGGCACCGCCATCGAAGCCTTCTCTGTTGCAGGCGCACAAGTGGTAAGCGTCACCAGGAGCCACGGTGAGACCTGGCTCGATACTGCGTCCTCCCTGGCTCACTGGCCGCAGCTCCCTCGGGGCTCAGCCGGGCTGCAGGAGCGCTGCCCTTCCAAGGTGCTGTCCACGCTGCTGCCCCTCCCGAGAGCTCCGCTCTGCCGACTGCCCCCGCAGCCCCATGCACAGCGAGCCCGGCCCATCCCAGGTCCCCAGAGACCCCGGGCAGCTCATCCCTGGGCGGCGCCCACCGCGCCCTGGCAGGCCTCCTGCGTCCGCCTCTCAGTGGTGGCCTTGCGGAGAGGGGCGGAGAGGCGCAGAGACCGCATCGTGACCGCCCCTGAGGAGCGGCGACCTCGTCCTCCGAGCACTGCGGAGCCACAGAGGTGCGCAGCACCGACTGGGGCCGAGATGCTCACCGCACCAGGACCCCGAGCCCGCGGCCGCAGCCAAGGCTTCTCAAGTGGGAAACAGATCATTGCACCAAGCTCCCTCTCGCCTTCTCCCTTGTCTAGGAGTTCAGAAAAACAGGGGCAACGAAAGCAAAAGGGAGATAATTTTTTCTCCAACCAAAAGCAACGCTTCAAGCCACATGGAGTAGACGCGTTCCCGGCCCGGAACACAGAACCGAGCCGCCTGCTGGGGACGCGTGGACGGCCGGGTCTGCTGTGCCCTAGGTGGTAAATCAGGGACAGCGAGGCCATGGAGAAGGGCAGCATGGTGAAGATTTCTTTTTAAATAAACCGCGGCGCTTTGAGCACTCCCAAGAGAGCTCCCGGCCCGCAGCAGCACCGCGTGGAGAGCCCTGCCCTCCGCGGAACCCCGGGACGCGAACACGCGCGGCCAGGCTGGACCCCACTCCCTCCTGCTCCTGGCCGCACCGCCACTCAGGACGCGTGAGACCGAGGGTGCGGTGTGCGGGGTCGCTCACGCTTTGCCCATCATTCTAGTAAAATGTTTCTAAGTCCTCATCCCAGTGCAGGTACATTTCAACTGTTGAGAACAACTGCTACAGGACACAGTGTTTGTAATATTATTTTATAATAGTCACCCAAAAGTATACACAAGAAAGTGCAGGAGAATCTGTCCACAACACCAAGACCCAGAAGAGCCGAGGGCCTGGATCCCACAGCAATGTCATGCAAGAGTCCCACTAGAGACCCAAAACACATGACAATGCCTCCCACAGTACCAGCTGGGAATCTAAGAGCCAACAATAAGGGCTCACACCAGACTATTTACGGTTCTGTGCTAGGAAGGCCACAGGTCAGCGGTGGAGCTAGAAAGTCTATGCCAGCAGGGTGAAGGAGCCGTGCAGTGGGTTGAGGGTTTTATGTGGGAGCCGAGAAGTCATGCTCAAAAGAAGAAGCGGGGCTGCCCTGAAGAGCACCACAGCCATCCCCAACGGTGACGAGGTCCCGCGCTCCTCCGACGATGGAGAACAGTTGAGCACAGGTCAGAAAGCCCAGCATGACAAACTTCTCCAGCACACAGCCTCCCCTCCGGAGCCAGGAAGCGATGCACAGTGTGAGGAGCAGAGCTCCCACAACGTGAACCACAGCCACTCTCACTGATGAGGTCCCGAGCTCCTCCAACGATAATGGCCGAATCCATATTGGCAAAGCCAGCATGACAAGCACCTCCAGGAGAACCAGTGGCTCGAACAGCAACTCTTGGAAAAACCCACAACGCCTCCTTCTTCTTCTCCACATCCCTATTTATGCTGGCAACTTCCTTCAGGTGGAGCATCTTTACTCAACACCAGCTGAAGCTGGTGCTAAGTTGACCACCAGTTTGTAATCCATACTATCAACTCATCTCTTTAGTTTATTTTAAAGAGAATAAAGCCAAGCAAAATAAAACAGAATAAAGCCAACCAAAACAAACCAGTGTGACACAGGACTTCAAGACAATGGGAAATCAACAATGGTTACCACAATGCCTCATGTCTTCAAAATAACTGCAGATACCTTCAAACATAGTAATAATCAAACAAAACAGAACAGAATAGAACCAATAAAAACAAAACAATGAGTGCAATAAAGGATTTCAAAGCAAGATAATAATAAATCTAAAATGGCTACCATAATATGGCTTGTGATATTTGAAACAGCTGCCCATGCCATCAGATACAAAAAAATCAGACAAGATAAAGCAGAATAAAACCCAGCTGAACAAAACAATGAAAATGACCCAGGACTTCAAAACAAGATAATAGGGAATTAACAATGGCCACCACCCTCAGAAGGAGATCCCCCATAGATGCCACACTGTGTACTGTTATCCTCTGAATAGATGATCAGACTACGGGCTTTAGACCTACAGAGTCACTGAAACACTAAACACTACAAGCATTAAGTTGTATTTTATCTCAGTAGCTATCATCACAACCTGTGTTTCTCCTGGTCAGACAGTTGCTTACAGAGGTGGGGGTAGGGTGGTATATGTGTTGGCTCTTCTTGTTTCCCAGAAGGGGCTGTCATCTGGCTCTCCCCACAGTGGCCCATGCACCAGTTTGCTAGGTGCCTTCAAACATGTTCAAAAGTGCTGCCTGAGATGCTGATGTCCAAAATTTGCAGATTTTTTTTCCCTTGTAATTCTTAGCATTCTTCATTTTAGCAAGAGACGTCTTTAAAAACTTACACCCAGAGAAAGCTCCTGACTTACAAGTGTTCAGTTCAGGAATATTTGACCTTACTGTGGTACTGAAGGAATGGCATTCAGTAGAAACCTACAAAAACTGGAGTTTCCTGCGTTCCTGAGGCTGGGCAGTGGCAGGAGCGCTCCTCGCAGCCAGCCCGGCTCAGGACCCACGGCAGTGTGCTCGCTGCGACCGTGCTGTGCCACAGTTACAGGAATTCGTGCCACTTCCACTGATGGCATTTTCGGCATATGACAGTTCATCAGAACGTGACCCCACGGCAAGCCAGGGGGCGCTGGCATACGTGTGTGTGTGTGTGTGTGTGTGTGTGTGTGTGACTGTGGTGGTGAGGGCACACACCTACACACATGCACTGGGTTTTTAGGCACCGATCGGCTGTGTAGCGAGGGTCTTCGGCTTGTTTGTTTTGGAGTTGTTTTCCGACTTTTCATGGCGCAGAGGATTGTCTTAGGGAATGTTAGCCCTAGGCTCAGGGTCCACCACGAAATCATTCTCAAATGAACCATCAAGAGGAAATAAGGCAGCCCCTCTGCAAACACAGCATTGGACGAATTCCCCCAGCTCCTATAGCAGCACAACCCACTGCTACCCTAGAGCGTTTGCATAGACAGAATTGTGGGAGACAATTTGAGTGACTCCCCTTGAATGCAGAACAATTGTTGCAACTTTGATTACATAGAGACTTATTTCCTTATATTGATATACACAGAGCTGACTATGGTATTTCCTGCTCTCTTCAATTGGCTTTAAGCATTGCAAATAAGGCTAGCGAGGTACTGGTATGTAATCTCTAAAGTCATCATCAGTCTCCTGTTTCCTCACATAGCGCTCTCAGTAAAATATATGAGCACAGTGGGATGGTAGAGCCAGTGAGCTCCAGGAATGTCAGCTGGGTAAGAGCCTGGAGGAAGAGGCTGTGAGTCCCCAGGGCACAAAAATTTACATATCAGAAACTGAAGCAACAGCCTCCAGAAACAATTCAGTTGCTACCTTAATTGAATTATGTAAATTGATCCTTCTGCATATTGTTATCTCTGCATTTGCAGAGATGCTTTTTTTACTACCTGGCTAGCCAGCTCAAGTTACTCACATAGTTCCCGCCATCCTCACTGTCACTCATCCTCGAGCCACCCCCTTCTTCACAGGATAACAAATTCTGGGAGAGGCCTTGGATCAGGGCCTTTGTCCGCACATCCTCACAAGGATTGGACTCAGGACCCCTTGGCTGCCCTTAACTTTGAATATTTCTTGGTGTCTTTACTCTCGCTGTGGATTGCATTGGAGGTGGTAGATTGGAATTAACTTGCCATGATTCCAATAATGTCTCAGTGGGATTATAAATATAATTTTTTGGATTATGAGGAAGACTGGAAAAGGGATTCCAATACCTGGATTACCATACTCAGTATTTGGGATTACAATAAGAATTTCGTAAGTCACTGTGCGTACCCACAAACCATGCAGTGACGTCACTGTATTTCTAAGTACTATTTGAAGGGTGCTGTGTATGAGTTGTGTTTTTGCATCAGTTCTCTGAATTTTTGTAGCAGCCTCATGAGGTGGATAAAATCAGCAGTAAATTTCCATCAGTTCCGTCAGCTCCATCAGCGCTGTGGTGCTTTAGTGAAAATCACACGTTTGCAGGCGGGTTGTGAACTGGAGAGCGGATGTCCTTTGGGTCTGGTGGAATCTCTTCAGACTGTGGCAGTCACCCATTCTGCACACCCTTACATCTTAGGATGAATTTGGGATGCAGACACTGGAGTGAGGCGGATCCTGCCCACGGCCCATCTGTGAGAGGGCCACGCTTGCCGGTCATTTTGGGGGTGGGAACAGGGATGAACAGTGACTCACTTTGCAGGCTCAGGGCTTTTGCCTTTCTCAGACTCCTGTCGGGCTCTGATTAATGCGGAGCACGTTCATGGCCTGGGTTTGCGAATTTATGGGAGTGGCCAGGCTCTGAAGGAAGTGGGAACAGCCAAGCCACCTTGGGCTCAGCAGCTGATATGTAGATGTTGGGGACTTTTGCTTTCCTGTTGTACAACCATCAGTAGCTTGACGAGGCCATAGGAGAGAATTTACACCACGGATGCCGACAAGCCCTCCAGATCAACACCTTCTCGTGTATTCCAGTGAGCCCAGACCACAGCAACCTGCAGCGGGCAGCCCCCCATGCTTCAGAGCCCCCACTCTGGCCTCCTGAGTCTGTGACCTCCATGGGGCAAGGAGTTGCTGATGCCCACGAGACGCACCCTCCATGAGCATGGCCCCCAGGCAACCTGGACGGGCACCCAGGACCCCAGAGACCTCTAATGGACAGGCGGGCAGCCCACTCCCTGCCCCTACCAGGCACTGGCGGAGGAACCCCAGGGCGGGCCGCCTGGCACATCTGCAGGTCCGCCCAGCCGTGGCAGCGTGCCGTCTGTCACCCTCCGCGGCCACTTCGCCCCCGCCTTTGGTAACTTTGAGTGAGTGGCTCTTATCCGAACCGTGTGCACCTACAATGAAACACTTTCTTTTTACTTAGAGCCCATGTTATATGGAAGAGCAAGGCCTGCCTTTGAAACATTGAGAAAAATGTAAAAAGCAAAATTGTGATAACCACATTATTCTAAGGGAGAATCTTAGCATTTTGGTTAGATTACTCCTGCGAGGGTTTTTAGTATCTTCACATGAAAATACAAACGTATTTGCATGTGTCGATGTCCATGGCTAAATATTTGTGTGTGTGAATACAGTATTCTAGTGTGCGATTCTAGTAAATAGCTTTTCACTTTTAACTGAGAAAATTATTTAATGCCAATAAAAACCCCTGGCCTCAGCAGTGGCACGATGTGGCTCTCACACGGCTCCGTAACGATCTTCTTCGTTAGTACACGTGTGCAGTGCATAATGTTCTCATTCCTGGTGTGGAGCTGGCCCATGTACTAGACACAGTTGGGTTCTGGACCCTCATCCCCTCCCCCCTCCCCTCCCCCCGGCCCCCATCCCTTTTCTCATACGGGGGAGAAGGGTGCCTGTTTTCAGTACGTAATGTTTGCATTCTTCTTGTGGAGTTGGTACATGTGACTGTGTGGCAATTTCTTTACAGCCTTATCAACGTGGGATATCACTGTCCTTTTAAAGTAGCTTCCAAATGTCATCAAATAGAGATGGTATTTTTACTTAGGCTTTTTTTTTTTTTTTTTTTTTTTTTTTTTTTTTTTTTTTTTTTTTTTTTTTTTTTTTTTTTTTTTTTTGTCCTTTTGAGACAGGGTCTCACTATGCAGTTCAGGCTGGCCTTGAACTCACTTTGTGGCCCAGCCTGGTCTCAAACTCACAGCAGTCCTCCTGCCTCAGCCTCCCGAGTGCTGGGAATACAGGTGAGTGCCACCCTGCTTTTCCCAGAAACTGTGGGTGCTGAGTGTGTGCTGGGGCCTGGGGCTGCGTCAGCTCTCGGCGAGGCCGACCTTCGCTGACGGGGGCCGGAGACGCCAGTGAGCAGAGGCCCGGCCCGTGAGGCCTGCGTGTGGGAACCTGCCTCTCCCTGCCGCTGCGTCCATTGCCAGACCCTCCCGGCAGCCTCTCTCCGTCACGCGCAGGCCGGCGGAATCCCAGCAGCTTCCGCCCCAGCAGAGGGGCTCTGGCTTCCCAGGTGTCTTCGGGGCTGGAGTGACTAAAGTGTGGCTCTCTGCCCCTTAGACTTTGCCTCTCACTTACAATTTCACTTCAAGAAGGTTCTGTGTGTGAGTGAAACTCAGTCTCTGTGTGTCCCACCTGCTTTCTCACAAGGCGTGATGTAGGGACTCGGCTTCACGGACTCCTGAGCATACCACGTGCCCGCGGTAGGACCCGAACTCGGCACGCATGACTGCACGCAGCTGTCATTCATCAGGCAGGAGTGGCGCCTCCGCACTGCTCCAGTGTTCGTTCTGCTTACTCACCGTTTCGGCTGGTGCTGTAGATCGGGCTCCTGTGCTCCAGCCCCTTCCCTTCCTCTCCCTCCTCCCCTCTCCTTCAGTACAGCGAACGCGGCACAGTTGCCTCGTCCTATGACCTCGTTTTCCAGCTCCTAGGGTGGATAATTATTCCCGCGCTCCTACTAGCTGCTCAAAGTTGTTGACATGACTGAAAAATATCACACGTTCCAGCTTTTTTTTTAATATGCAAAGGGTACTCGAATTATATTTCAAAAGCAGTACATGTCCTTTGGCGAAAGCTGGGGTTAGACGAAATTTTCCTGGGTAAAAGCGATGGATACTTTTATTAATACCCATTTTTCCTCCTCAGAGTGCCTGCCCCAGTGCACTGTGCCTCCCTGTGATTTTCCTCTGTGTGTGTCGCATCCGTGCCCCCGTCACCACCCTGGCAAAGGTGCTCATCTGCAGGTGCTGGCTGTGTGGCTCCGTGACCCTTGGTCACAGTCTGCTGGGGATCTCTCTGGTGAGCTCAGCATATGCTTTATTTGACTTTGAGTTATTTTCTTTGTCTATTCAAGTAGATTCTAAGTGTCATGAGGTCGGAAGACTTAGATCATCTTGTTATCTATAGAGATGAAAACCTCGCTATGTGCAGAATAGTTTTGCTGGACAAGGAAAATACAATGGTAAGACACCAAATGAGCACTAAATGTCTTCCTGATAAATAAATCACAGGTGATCTGTGGAGTCCTGGCTGAAGGAGCAGCTCAGAGATCTTCCCCGCCTCACCACCGTGAACCAAAACCGGATCCAGCCCAGTGCTCCCTTCAGCGCCCAAGCCCAAGTGGGCAGTGGACAGAGCCGGAGGTCACCGTGTTAAGCGAAACCAGTCCAACTGCGCACCTTTCCTCTGGTATGTGAAGTCACGAAGAAAGAGAGCAAGGAGCCAGGAAAGGCAGGGAGACTGTGGGGGGGAGGGTGTGGGGGAGACACAGGAGTCCCGGGACGGGCAGGATCGAAGCGCACATAGGTCTGGGACGCCGGCGAACTGCATTGCTTTGCATGACTCATATGTGGTGACTAAAAATCCGGACACGTGCCAAAGCCAAAACAGCCGTGCCCCAGCTCCCTGGGAGGTCTCGGGACAGCAGGGGTCGCGGGCAGGGGCCTGGTGTGCTGGCGTCTTCCAGGTACTTACTCTCGCCCGCCCATGCTGCTGAGCCTCGGGCTGAGCTCAGCACACACGGGCAGACATGGAAGTTGTGCGAAGCGCTCTCTGGGTTTGCTCTGGGGTCTCGCTCCTCCTCCTCCCTGGAGAGGCCGACTCCGCAGCTCCAGGGTGGCCGGGTCCCTCTGTCTGGGCACGGGCTCTGGCTTCTGGGCCGTGCACAAGCCTCAGAGACAGCGGGAGCACCGCGGGAGCACCCGCCCCACCTGCTCCCGAGCCTCAGGACCCACGGGGTGAAGGTTGCTGTGCTGTGCCACCGCCGCCGTTTGCAAGGTTTGTTGTGTCACTGTAATTACAGGGTGAACGCAGCTACTTGCCTCAGTGCAAATAAAGTCGTCAGAGCCCACTCCGAGGCAGTTGTTTCCCATTAGGGAAATGCTAGGCTTCCTCTCCTGACGAACAACTCTAACACAGCCCCTAATTCTCACAGCCGTCATGGAACGCGGCCCAGACCCAGAACCAGACTCCCTGAGCCGGGTCCTCGGAGAGCTCGGTGGCTGTTCCGTCCAGATTCAGCAGTGCCTGCTCTTCCTTCTGCGCCTGTGCATTTACACCTCCTGTCCCCCGGGAGCTGGAGCCCGCTCCCCAGCGGGAATATGAAGCTGCGGGTCACGATGGTTTGGGATCCAGCGCAGCAGCAAAACCTCCAAGTGTTGTGGATAACATGCAAACGATCTGACCGTTTCCACCCAAGCCCTCACGGAAGCCCTGTGGCTCCTGCAGGAATACTCACCTGCACACCGCCTTCTCTCTCCTTCTGCCTCCTGCGGTCCTCTCTTCTCACCTGCAGAGATCAGCCAGAGTCTCCCACAGAGATTGAAAAACGGCCACCAGTCTACAGGCGAGGATAATAATGATGTAAGCCCAGTGCAACAGAGAGAGATACGAAATTTTACGATGGAAATCTAAGCTGTTATTTACTTCATTTATGCGTCAGTGTATTGTGGTGAGGCTAGGAGAATAACGGGGAGCTGGCGAAAGAGGAGGCGTCATCAGACAGTGTGGTGGGCAGTGGTCTTTTCCAGCCTCTTGCTGTCCATTCAGAGAATCAGATGGGCTGACTGACGGACGTGAAAGTTAACATTTGTTTAAAGGTAATAAAGAAAGGTAGAGGAAGCGTTCTGAAGAAAACGGCGGGTGTGCTCTGCATGCAGAGGGGGCCACGGCAAGAACGGGAGTGCAGCGGTGGCCGAGTCAGTGCCCCCACCTTCTCATCCCCTTTCGGGGTCAGATCCGGGGGATCAGCTGTTCTGAACAGGTGTCCTGGTGACAGTGATTGGCAGGTCATGCCTTACTGTCCGGGTCTGTGCCATCCCGACTTCCTGCCTCAGAAGGGAGGAGACGGCAGGCCGTAGTGTGTGTCTCAGCCCATTGTCTGCTGCTCTAACAGAACACCGCAGACTGGGGAAATTATGAACAGCAGCATTTCACTCAGCTTGTGATTCTGGAGGGTGCAGCGTCCAAGAGCAAGGGGACACGTCTGTGCGGGCCTTGGCACCGTGTCGTCCTGCTGCGGGTGGTGGGAGGGAGAGGGAGTAGGGAGAGAGAGTTGGCTAGGTCACGAGGGCTCCTTCTTCAGAAATGGGTCATTGTCATTGCTGCGTCATTGCTGAGGGGGCCATGACAAAGGCAGTGCCACCGTGTCTATAGGACGGGGGATATAGATCAGCGGTACAGGGCCTGCCTGACAAGCATGAGGTTGTGAGTTTGATTCCCAGTACAAAAAAAAAAAAAAAAAAAAAAAAAAAGAGAGAGAGAGAGAAAAGAAAAAAAACTGACTACAAAGATTGTCTTGTAATTTTATTATAGACAGCTAAGTTAGGTACAAATATTTTGGGCAGTCTGGCAGGGCTGGGCCCTCGAGGGACCAAGACAAAAGGTGAAAACTCTCTACAGCTGTGGCCGGAGACGCATCAGTTGGAAGTTAGGTCTCAAGATAACAAAAGGACCAGGACTGCATATTCCCCAAGGGGTGAGGTTAGTGATGACACCTGGTCTGGAGAGGCATCAGTCACCCCAGCGGGCAGGTGGGCAGCCAAGGCCCAGACCCCTCCCCTACCTGAGTTTTTATCTCTCCATGTGTTGTAATCAGGGGTTACATGGAGAACAACTACATACAGGACACAGGGTTTGTAATACTGTTTTATAATAATCACCCAAAGTTAAACACAAGAAAGTGCAGGAAAATCTGTCCACAGCACTAAGACCGAGGATATTTAGCCGAGGGCCTGGATCCCACAGCAATATCATGCAAGAGTCCCACTAGAGACCCAAAACACTTGACAATGCCTCCCACAGCACCAACTGGGAATCTAAGAGCCCACAATAAGGGCTCATGCCAGTCTATTTACGGTTCTGTGCTGGGAAGGCCACAGGTCAGCAGTGGAACTAGAAAGTCTATGCCAACGGGGTGAAGAAGCTTTGCAGTGAGTTGAGGGTTCTACGTAGGAGCCGAGAAATCATGCTCAAAAGAAGAAGCGGGGCTGCCCTGAAGAGCACCACAGCCATCCCCAACGGCGACGAGGTCCCGTGCTCCTCCGACGATGGAGAACAATTGAGCACAGGTCAGAAAGCCCAGCATGACCAGCTTCTCCAGCACACAGCCTCCCCTCCGGAGCCAGGAAGCGATGCACAATGTGAGGAGCAGGGCTCCCGCAATGTGAACCACAGCCACTCTCACTGATGAGGTCCCGAGCTCCTCCGACGATAATGGCCGAATCCATATTGGGGAAGCCAGCATGAAAAGCACCTCCAGGAGAACCAGTGGCTCGAAACAGCAACTCTTGGAAAAAGCCACAATGCCTCCTTCTTCTTCTCCATGTCCCTATTTATGCTGGCAACTTTCTTCAGGTGGACCATCTTTACTCAACACCAGCTGAATTAATTCAACTGGTGCTAAGTTGACCACCAGTTTGTAATCCATAACATCATGCTCACTATGGGACCTGCTTCCCCGTTAGATCGATGTTACCTAAGCGGCTATACTTACAATCTATTTGGTTGGTCACAGCAGTAACTCACATTGTACTCATGTGGGTCTGCTCTATGATATATCCCTGTAAAGTGGAGTCCCTTGTCATCCTCTCTGGACCTCCCTAGTTCCTTTGACAGGCGCTTTATGTCTCTCAATAAATATATCCCACTCTTAACCTCTGTTGTTCCAGAATTCATTCTTTGACTTTTAGAGAGCACCAACTCAGGGTACCAAGCATCTAACAGGTTAGGAGTTGTAATATTTCCCTTATATCATATCTGGAAGTTCCAATATCATCTCTGTAACAATTTGAATCTGCAGGTGAGGATGGACTATGTCATTTAATGTCCATAAATACTGTTTTTTGATTGATTTGTTTTCCAGGCCAGTCAACCCAATCCAAGAGGGATTGAAAAGAAAATACCACCCTTTATGGAAATGTTCATGAGGACCGAGAGCAGAAGTTTACGTGAGACCAGGGCCTGCACATAGCCACTCGCAGGAGAGGACTACCCAGAAATGCTACCTGGGCTGTGACGTCAGCGAGCCAGCACTGGCTGTGGGTCTTTCCTTGGTCACCAGGAGGTGGCCACCAGATTCTAAGAGTACACAGGAAACAACCTCGGGCTTTTCACAACTATCCATGGGGCAACAGTGCTGCTTCAGCAATGCGGGGGTCAGGGCCAGTGGGCACCAATGGGCACCTGTGACTGTTAGTACAGACCAAATTGCTGACAATGTAAACTGTAGGCCAGGGAAGACTTTCCTGAGGTGATGAGGGATTGAGATAGGATAGAAGAAATCAATCTAGGTAAAACGGAGACCAGGAAATTGAAAATTTAAAATTATATTTCTAAGAAAAACTACAGCTTCCAGACAAGCTCTTCTCCTGCTTCTGGAGGCCACCCCAGCATGTGAGCCCCTCCCTCTGTCCTTACAGAGAGTAGTACTACACTAGATTCTTTTCAGTTGCAAATTGCCCTTTATTCCAGCCCAGAGAGGAGCTGCATTAGAGTCAGCAGGTCTAAAGCACATCCCCATTTCTAACCCACTTGGATGGCTTGCACTGTCACCAGGCAGACAGCGAGAATACACATCAGAAATCACCAGACTGATAGTACCTTTTAAATGTGGGGGTCGTGCCTCATTTTTTCAAGTGCCCACACTCTGCTCTTGAGTGTGTCCTGGATCTTCCTCTAATAAATCTTACACCTCTTTATATTGCTGCATCTTGAAAATTCTTTTTCTGAGATGGGAGTCAGTAACTCTGCATACTAATTTTAAAGAGGTGAATTAAGTTCCTTTTTTTCAGCCTTGGGGACCCTCACACCCAGCCCATGACGGGACAAGCCTGAGCTTATGAGAAACAGGCAGAGGAAGGGGCTGTCTGGCCGTGGAGAAAGCACCATGCGCGCAAGTCCCACACGTGAGGAGATGGGGACAAAGCCAGGAGGACTGGGAGGGGCAGCACAGTGCGTGGCTGGAGAGGGCACGGGGCGGGCCCTGCAGGGGAGGTCACTGGCTGCTAGAACAAGGACATTTTCCCCCAAGAGCAGTAGAGACAGGGAGCCATGGGATGTTTTGACAGGCAGAGCAGAAGGACAGGGAAACAAACTAATGGAAGAAGATTTGCGTTTTTGAAAGACCAATGGGAGGACACCTGGTACCTGAGTGAGCGTGTGCCGTTGGTAAACCAGTTGTCTGGACAAGGGAAGCGCCGGTGACAGGTGGGAAAGTGGTTAGTCGCCACTCCCGGTTCCTCTGTCTGAAGGTTCCGAGCAGATCATCCCAGGACTGTCTGCTTTTCATCATTCTGCTGGAGGCTGCTGAGTTAGATAGAAATATTAATAGGCAGTCAGATAGGGCTGGGCCCTCAAAGAAACCAGTGCAGAAGACCAGACAGACACCTCCTGCTGTGGCCCAGACCTCAAGACAAAAAATCAGACCAATGCACCCACATCCAAAGGATAAACATCAGGGATTGACAGTCTAAATAGGTGTCTACCACCTTGAGGAAGCCAGGAGGAGTCACTAGCCCAGCCCCCTACAGAAAGAGCCCCAGATCGATATGCATACCCACTTGCTTCATGACTCGCAATTGAACCTGATTTAATCAATTTTACCTGAGCAATTATAATCTTATTGGTTGACCATAGTGCTGTCCCACCTCATGCCCATCTTATGAGTTCCTATTTTTTTCCCTACCTTGGACTCGCCTTACCTTGCGGTTTTGCTCTATAAAATCCCTAGATAAGACAGCTTTTAGCAACCCACTTGGGACCCCTTCAGTCTCTCTTAGACAGAAGCCTTCTTTCTCTCAGTAAATATATTCTAATCTTAACCTCCGTTCTTGAAATTCATTCTTTGATTTTAGAGAACATGAACAAGTACGGGACATCTAGCAGGTTGGGAGTTTCTTTCCCCTGTATCAATTCAGCCTGAGTCCCACTCTCTTCGCTTCAGCAGGGCCTCCCTCGAGCACTCTACAGACCCTTGCTTCTCTTTGCATGCTGGTATCTGACCCTTGGTCCTGAATTTTGCATTCATGGCCTTGCAGTGACCTGGGTTCATTGTTCTCATCTCATTTTCTTTTCCTTCCAGAATGGAATCGCCATTGCTTGTCCTGCACCACCGTATCCCTCCTGCCCACTGAACACCAGGGCGATGGGAGACGGTCAGGGTTCCGTATCTCATCCACAGGTAGGAACCCAATAAAAGCATGCTAGAGAAATTATAAGGGAAAACAGACAGACAGAAGTCTGTCATAGGCTGTAGCATTGGAGGAAAATATCAGAGCAGAAATAGAATTTCCCTTGATCCTCAAGAAAGCATAGTTGGGAGAGACCATAATGAAAGGGAGATTAATAAGAGTAAAGGAAACAGGACAGCACCTCACACAGTGCACCCCGCATGGAGAGAGCTCAGGGAAAGGTCCCTCAAAGCAGGGACTTCCAATTCTGGCATCTTCAAGAAAGAACAATACACTTCGAAGAAGAGATGTGATGAGGAAAGAACTTTGAGCATCTATGGACGGCAACTTGGAGAAGAGCACGGACAAGGTAAACGCGAGTTAGTAGAGCTGGTTAACAGGAAGGCCTCTGGGACTCCAGCACCAGCTTCCGTGGCTCGCCTTGGTCCCAGGGCTCTGGCAGGACACCTTTTGTTTTGTAAACTGTGTTCCTCCTTCAGAGGGAGTGCTGTGTTGAGTCTGTTTTCTCTGAATTGCCTTCAGTGCCACAATTCAGCTGCTTTTGGGAAGGAATATTATGGCCTCCCACAAGGGGACTGGGGCTACCTCAAGGCTCGCCTATCTAGCAGATAAGCCAGGCAGGAGTGGGTGTGTGAGGTGAGTGAATGAGCCAGGGAATAAGTGAAGGGGTGCATGTATATCACAGCACAGTAACTACCATTCGGGGTCATCAAAGCCTGGGAGCCCTGTCTGACACTGGGCAGATACCGTGTGCTAGCTTCTCTCAGCTTACTGGGAAAAACCAACAGAAAAGCGAGGCGAGGCACAAGTCTTTTGCTCCCGGCCCTGTGTCTATTTCTGGCCTCTCCAGGGCAACCACTAGAGATGGTCTGTGCTAAGTCCTCTGCGTTCCTGGGAGGCAGGCCTGGAAAGCTGCTGGATGCTGGAATGCCGCACGCTTGCTGATTGAATTGTGCAGCCTGCCAAAAGCCCTCTGGTCCCCGATAAGCACATTCTGAAAATAAAACGTAGAAGAGGAGCTCAGGCAGGGATGTGGGGAGAAAAACGTGCCACTGTCCTGTGATGTGAGGGCGAAAACACTGTCAAGTCATGGGGAAAGGGAAAGACAGACTTGTTCTGATTCTCTCTTGGGGAGATCCAGTGGATGAATTTGTCTATTTTCTCTCACTAAAGAGTCGAGCTAGCTCCAGGGAAGCCAATAAAACCGGCTCTCTCCTGCCAGAGCCAGAACTCCACACAAACACTGTTGAGATTTTCTTAACCAGTTTTTCTGGGCAGGTGCATTTGTCCACATTTATTGAATGGTTCTTTCAAGGTTTGAGATTTCTCAAGATCTGCCCTTTTCCTGCTCTAATTTTTGCCACAAAAAAATTTATAGAACAGATAAATAACAAACTCAAGTCAGTGATGTTCAGGCAGGCCAAAGTATTTAGGGATGAAAAGCGCTTCTGTCAGTAATTTACTTCAAACGTGTCACAAAAGCGAAATCGGCAAACTGACAGGTTTGTAATCCCAGCACTCTGGGAGGCTGAGGCAAGAGAATCACAAATTGAAGCTCAGCCTCGGTAATTTATTGAGACCCTGTCTCAAAGTAAAAAAGAAAAAGGGCTGCGGATGTAGCTCAGTGCAAAGGTCCCAATTCAATGCCAGCTCCACTCACATGCTTACGTGTGCACACACACATACACACGTGCACGCACACACACCACAAAGTAAAACTGGCTAAGTCCTGGAAACTCTTGGGTAAAATGACACAAGTTACTACAATGAGAAAGCGTTGAAGTTATCTCTCAGGAAAAGTCCCAGCGTCCACTGGAGTCCAGTCTGAGACAGCTTCCCGAGCACAGACACCAGCCGAGGAAGCGGCTCAGCTGGCCAATGACCTGGCGCCATCAGAAACTCCAGATCCCTCCCTTGTTTGGCTGCCCCTGTGTGTGGGAAGAAGCACGGTGCTGGGCACCTCTGAAAGAGAATCTGACACACATCTCACCACCGGGTCTGCAAGCGGCTCCTCCTCCTCCGAACCTCCCAGCGGGGAGGCGGAGCTGAGCTCGCAGCTCCTGTCCTCCTGGCAGGCTCACCACTCGCTGGAGCTTTTTCATTTTGCAGCAACCAGGTGCCGCAGACCTGGCTTCCGTGTGGGTCTGGTGGTGAGCTCATGGTGCCAACAGGAGGCGGGCAGGCGTGTGCGTTTGTGTGTGTCTGCGTGATGTGTGTGTGATGGATCAAGGGGGTCAAGTTGCAGGTGGTGCCGTGGGTGACAAAGGTTTTGCAGCGTGTCGCAAGCAATTCTGTCAGCCCTTCTGTACTGGAACAACTTCGAGTGCAATACGGGGGAAACAGATGGGTTGGAACTGTGTCTGATGCCTATTTCATGTGACACAGCCTCTTTTCTTCCTAGAGATGCAGTACGCAATCACGACAGGTCTTCCTGCTTTCGGGCTCTGTCTTAGATGTCTATGTGCATGTTCTGCCAAACCCACTCACGGGCTAGCAGAGCTGGGCCCTCGGCCCAGGAGTCTGGATGGAACCCAGAGGGACATTGTCATCCCAACCCCCGGCAGCGCCGCCTGGATTCTCACTTCCCCTGAGCTGAAGCCCTTCAGCACCAGCTTTCGCGTTCACACCGAGCTCTGTTAGTAAAAACATATCTCAGGGTCATGCAAATGCCTGGACATATGTTCCAAGCAATGTTTATTAGTGTTGCCAATTTGCAGATTCATTCATATAGGATGACAGCATCACATTTAAAATTAAATGTAACACAGCCTCTCGGGGCGGAGCACATGTTAGCAGATGCTTGCATAAATAGGATGACGGCACAGGTGGCAAAATGCATGAATATAACGCATGTTTGGGAAATTAAGTTTGCAGTTCTGATTGGCTTAGAGCAGCCCTAACATCCGCCTTTGTCCACACTTACGTCAGCCACCCAGGGTCCTCTCGACCACAGCTTGTGTGAAGTGGGTACGAGGAAAGGGCAGTGACGCTGAGCACCCATGGGCACGGGTCTCCGCTCGGGACCTTGCTCGGGGTCTGGGGTGACCCTGCTGGTGTGAGAAAGCCCAGGTCCCTCAGGAGAGCATGACACTCTCAGGGCATCCCTGGTCTCGCCCTTTTACATCAAAGGAGTGGTTAGCTGAGCAGCAAGCCAGGTGAGAGTTCACACAGACTCCTAGAGGGAGGCCAGGGAGTGCCCAGCTGCTGTTCGCCTGCTAAAAACCCACAGTGGATGGGGCAGGGACAGCTTTCTGGACGTGCAGCCTGTGCAGGTGGCCTGAACGTGTCACAGACAGTAGCCCGGTGCTTGCCTGAGGCAGTACTGGGCGTGGCTGGGCTTTTAGGGTGCATGCTGGGCATTGCCAGCACTGACTGTGGCAGAGGCAGCAACAGCAGCATCTGTATTGCCTGGAACAGCCTTGGGGCTCCTTACAGGACAGGCAGCTTCGGGGCCCCGGCTGCTCGCCCGTCACAGGTGATCACTCAGAAAAGTACATGCATAGCAGTAAGGCATTTCAGGGACTTTAGCCATCTTCTCCAATTTACAACTCATAGTTTTCAAAACTGTTGCACTATTGCAAAGCAAATCACTGCACTACTAGTCAGAAATAAGCACTGAATTTAAAGATTATATACTGAATGGGGGGAAATCCCACTTTTTATAACAGGCTTCTGTTAAAAAAATGACTATATTAGTTACTTTTCTCTCATTGTTGAGACAAAATACCCGACACCAAAAGTTAGAGGAGGAAAGGTTTACTTAGTGCACAGTTTGCGGAGGTTTCAGTCCATAGCTGGCTGACTCCAAGGCAGGGTGGCTTGTCAGAGGGGCACGGCAGAGGAGGAATGCCAGGCAGGCGGTGGCAAAGCAAGCAAGGGGAAGATGAGTTTCTTTCTGTCCTTGTATCTTATCCAGGCTCCCCACCCTTAAGGTGAGGAGCACTCACACCCTGAACCCTAGTGCTCTTAATCCTAGCATTGTACCCTGGATCAATCCCAGCGTCACACATACTAGACCCAGCCACTGCTGAAAACCCACCTATGACTGCATGAGGCTTTGGGTGGACATCCAGACACAGCCCTAACAATGATGAACAGAGGAAACAATTTTACAGTAAATGTTTCCTTGTAGGTAAAGATACACTGGCAGAATGCACAAACAGGTATTTTAATTACGTATAAATCATGAAGTCCCTTCGGGTTTCCTGTGTGGTCTTCACAAGTTACAGGGTACCACAAAGGAAAATTTAAAATGCTGTGCCATATGCCCTCACAGTTAAACCCAGAATTATATGAAACCAGTTATTGTGGTGAGCTAGGCCTTTTTAGAGAGCTCATCAGCTTGAGGTGGACTAGAATTTATGTTTTGAAATCATGCATTAGAATTGTATCCCAGTTTCGACAAAAATCAGTCAAACTCTCTCTGTAGTCCCAGTAAGGTTTGTGTTAGCATAAAAGTCCCTGTGAGATTGGCACAATGATTGAGCATTATTTTAAGCCGTGCATTTGCAACAGTAACTGACATTGCTTTCAATCATACCCCTTGTAAATAAGCTGTAAAGTATAAATTTTGATGAAATAGTAAGTGTGATCATCTTAAGGCCAATTAAGATTTCATATTAATAAATAATATAATCTCTATCAAAATATGACACCATTGTGTATATATACATGGTACATATAACCTTTTATCTATATAGCATATATATAACATATGCTATATAGGTATATGTTACATAATGTGCATGTAGATATATGATATGTAATCATATATGTATGTGTAGATGTATGATACATAATCATACATACGTGTGTAGATATATGATATAAAATGATATATATGTGTGTGTAGATGCATGATATGTAATGATGTATATGGGCATAGATATATGATGCATATCATATGTGTGTGTAGATATGATATTTAATCATATATGTGTGTAGATATATGATATATAATCATAAATACATGTGTGTAGATGCATTATATAATGATATGTGTGTAGATATATAGATACATGATATATAATCATATATATGTGTGTGTACATGTATGATATGTGATCATATGTGCATGTAGATATATGATATATAATGATATATATGTGTATGTAGATGCATGATATATAATCATATGTGCATGTGGATAAATGATATATAATGACATATATGTGTATGTAGATGCATGATATATAATCATAAATGTCTGTGTAGATATATGATATATAATCATATGTGCATGTAGATATATGATATATAATGATATATGTGTGTGTAGATTATGATATATATGTGTGTGGATATATGATATATAATCATATGTGTGTAGATATGATGTATAATCATATATATGTGTGTGTAGATATATGATATATCATCATCTATGTGCAGATATATGTTATATGATATATACCTGTGTGTGTAGATGTATGATATATATGTGTGTAGAAATATGATGTATAATCATATGTGTGTAGATACATGATATATAATCATGTGTGTGCAGATATGACATATAATCATATATGTATGTAGATATATATAATTATAAATGTGTGTAGATATGATGTATAATCCTATATATGTGTGTAAATATATGATATATAATCATATATATGTGTGTGTAGGTATATGATATATAATCATATATGTGTGTAGATATATGATATATAATCATAAATGTGTGTAGATATGATATATAATCATATATGTGTGTAAATATATGATACATAATCATATATGTGTGTAGACATGATATATCATCACATATGTGTGTATAGATATATGATATATCATCATATATGTGTGTGTGTGCATGATTTTATGAGTGGATTTGCTGCTTCTGTGTGCCACCCTTGTGAAGGGTGATTTTCTTGTGTCAATTCCAGTGGGTGCAGGATGCCCCAATATCTGACTAATCATTACTCCAGACATGTCTGTGTCTGGGGGTACATTTCTGAGTGTTACTCACATTCGAGTTGGTGGCTGAGGAAACTTGGTGGCCCTCCCACCATTGAAGCTGTTGAGGGCCTGAGTAGATCTGAAAGGTGGAGTAAGAGAGAGTTTGCTTTCTCTGTTGGCACGTGTTGTCATTAATTGTGGTCTGTCATTGTGATCTGTCATTGTCATTAATTGCAATCCATCAACTTGACTTGCACTAGAACGGTCCAGCAGATGACTGAGCTCTGGGTGTGTCTGCAGACGAGTCACATGTAGACCTGCAGACTGAGAGGGGGAGCCCACCCCACAGGCAGGTGGCGCCGATGGAAGGTCTGCAGCTTGGACAGCATGAAAAGCGACCGTGGTCTCCAGCGTTCTCCGCCTTCTCTCACCGGCTTCTGTGGATTTGCTCAGACACAGCCATCTGCTTACTCTTCCCAAATGAACTGAGTTTAGCGTTTTCCATTTGTTTTTGTGTCAAATGTGTCTGTCTTCCCCAAGTGTTCTTTACGGAGGCTCACAGCTGCCTTTCTCTTTGGTGCAGGCAAGGCAGTGCGTGCGTGCGTGCGTGTGTGTGTGTGCGCACGCACGTGTGTGTGTGCATGTGTGTGTCTCTGTGTGCATACAGTCACTGGACACATGTGCAGTACTGGGAGACAGGTGCTCAATCACAAAGCCAAAAAGACCCCTGTGTCCTCCAGACAGGGTCACAGAGCTCCGGCAAGTGACCCGTGACCAGCCCAATGTAGTTCTGCTCCTTGGGAGCAGCCAAGGCCGTGCCCTGCTGCCATTTCCACCACCAAGGACAAGAAGCAGAGTCAGAGACCATCTGCAGCCAGTCTGCCGGATTAGCGTGGAGTTCCAGCCCCATGGATTAACATGACTAGGAAATCGCAGAGTGACAGGAGCTATCTGCAAGAGAGCTGCTTTTCAGCGATCATTAAGTGAGAGGAATTGAACGTGCTACAGATCAGAGACTAAACCACAAAGGCTGGAGCATGCGTCACTGATTCCTCTGGCGGGAAGTTTGAAGGACCGTGTGCAGGGTGAGCGAGCTGGGGTGAGGGGTTCCGGTAATCTCACTTTACAATCAGGACACCCGATTTCCTGTCATCATGTAGCCAGGCCTCGACACCTGCCCGTGTTTCTCAGTGAAACCTAATGCTCGTGTTTCAAATGACTGAAAGCGAATGGATGTCTCTGCCTCCAGGTGAAGCCTTACCTGGAAGAATCGCTCCGTAAAGATACAGAGCGTAGATGCTGCTGGGGAAGAGGAGGCCGGGGCTTACCTGCCCTGGGTCTGTAGAGGAGCCCCGAAGACAGAGTAAGTATGTGAGGGGTACATATCCACATGCATATGTGCACTTGTGTGTCTCTGTACACCTGTATGTGCGTGTGTGTTCACGTGTGTGCCCACCTGTATGTGTGTGTGCATGTGTGTACATGTGCATGGAAATTTTGGAATTGCAGTGTGTTAGCGACAAGGTTTACTGAAAACATTTGCCTTGAGTGGAAGCGAACACATCCTGTTCAGGGCCCTCTGCCTCAGCCTCTGCAGAAAATTGGAAACAATCAAAATTTCCAGGAAGATAACTCCTCCCTGGGGCGCAGGGCAAGCTGTCTGCTCACTCTCTCCGCAGGCACGCAGCGCGTTCTCTCCACCGCTGTCTGGATGCAATGCTTCCCTTCTCCCACACCAGGAATCCGTGGGTGGTGCCCGGTTAACTGGGAAGCGTGCTCCCTTTCTGCGTGAGATCAGCAGAGCCGAGAGACACGATGTGAGCGGCAGGGGCTCCTCCCTGCAGCCCTGCTGGACAGACGCGCCTGGGTAGGGTGAGCTGCTCTGGCCGTTCCCCTATCCCTGGGGTCTGCAGATTTTGTGGTTTTGGTTAAATTGACAATCACTAAGTCCACATCTGATTAACCTATGGTGTTAATCAGTGGCCTGTCCTGGAAATTTTGGGCACTCTTTAATAGAATCTACTATTTTAAAAAATGACTGAGCCCATAGAGGTTCCACTCCATAGCTTCTGGGCATGACAAGGAATTTTCAAAACTCAGAGGAGGACTGATTTACAGTATCTTGCAATCCCCTTTCAAATGTGCATTATTCATCCTGAAGAGGAAGTTCACAAACTAGAAAATAAAATTCTGATTTAATGCTTCTGAATAAAACATTCGTGGCAGAGCCTTGGGTGGCAGCTGTGAGTCTGCAGGTCCGTGCTTCCTGGCTCCCGTGCTGGTTGTGCGGTGCCAGTGGGGCCAGGGACGATGGCGCGCGTCCTAGCCAGCGAGCCGGCTGTTCCAGAGGGGGCTCGGCAGCTTGAGAGTCGGTGGTCTCTGCGGCGCCTCCGGCTCCCTCGTCATCTGACAGTGTCTGCTGAGGAAAAGCCGATGGTAGAGAGTTGCTCTTCTGTGCACATTCGCTTCTAGATTTCATCAGAAATTAGGTCTGGCAAACGCCTCTTTAGCCTCCCCTGCACCATGATACGTGGACCAGAGCGCCGACTTCTCCACAGAGGCAGTGATGTGCGGGGCCTGGCAGAGTCTGCCAGCACACAGCGTCCACAGCAGAGGTGCAAGAGGGGGCCGGGCTTGGCACGCACTTTGGAAAGCAGGCCACAGCTCCCCTGACCCCTCCTAGTGAGCTAACAACGCACACAGGACACTGTGCTTTGGCTCAACTTTCACACTGACTTAACCAAAGTAAGTGGACACAACCACACACGCACTGTCATCGTCTCAGCATCCCGGTTCCCCCCCCATCACCGGTGCCACCTGACCTGTCCACACATGGGCCAGTCCTACACCTGACCACACAGGAGCCTGGCGCTCCCACCGTGGTCGTTAATCATGCAAACACTCTCTGAACCAGGCAGATGATTCTGTGACACGCTGGGCAGGAGACGCTCCCTTCTCCACTGAGTATCCTGTGGTCAGAGCAGGAGGGAGTCCAAGGGGACGTGGCCATTTCCAACCACGCTGGTTTGTTAGCCACATGCCTCTCTGAGCATACAAGAACCTCCAAGCGCTAATCCGGTTCTGAGTATCATTTTTATTTGCCCGCGGTATTTCCAGCAGGTCCCAAGGCTTTGGAATTCCTTGCTGTAAGAATTGTGGCTCGGAAGAGGGCCACGAACAGCCATGAGCCTGAGCCCCGGGGCAGAGGGTACACACAAGGTGTTGGGGTGCACAGAGAGAGGGGGTGAGAAGCTGAAAGGCAGAGAGGGCTGGGGGGCTCTTCCGTGGCCGTAGCAGTGCAGTGTCTTCTGTGTGGTGGGGGTCTGGACGCTGAGGCTGTGCAGGCTCAGGAGGGCAGAGCTCTGCGAGTGGCAACCTAGGCTCAGCCACGGTTGTCAGACCCAGAAGTCCATGAGCAGTGGAGCCTGAGGGCTTCAGCGACCACAGAAGACTTGTGTGGCACTGAGGATGGTCACCCCCAGGACAGGCAGGAGGGTGGGCGCCCCTCCTTGTCTTCAGGAAGCTCCCAAGGTCCTCTGGGTCTCCCCGGAGAGGCAGTGAGAACAGCTCCGAGGAGGACGTGGACTTTGCTGCAGAGACCTGCTGGACAGAAGGAAGACGGTGTTGCCTGAAACTCCTGCCTGGCCCCCCACCCTCTTTTGAGGCTCACTCTCTAAGAAAGTCAGAGAGCTCACTTTAATCTTGTCATTTCTAGAAGTTTTCCTCTTAGACTTTGTCCTGGATGACTACTGGTGGAGCTTATCAAGTGTTTTCTGACTTTAGTTGAGTCTCTTTCTAAATCAAAGTGATGTGAGATTGCTCTCAGTTTAGAAACAAAATCAAAGCTGGGCATGGTGATGTACGCCTGTGATCTGACGGCAGAGGCAAGAGGATCGCTGAGAGTTTGAGGCCACCTTGGGCTACCGGGCTAGTGAGTCCAAGGCCAGCCAGAAATACATAGTGAGACCTTGTCACAAAAACCCAAACCAAACCAAATCAAAACAAAACACAACTGAAAGCAACAAAACCAGAGAGTTAAGGCCCAGGAAGGAACAGGCTAAAGTAACGCAGAGCCGTGGGAGAGTCCACCCCATGACACAGTGTGCTTCAGCCTGGAGGCTACAGGGCCGGGACTAGTAGTTTTCCAAAGGATAATTTGATTCTAAAAGAGTCCTGATTTAATTGCTAACTCTTTTGATAAACACACACATGAGAAAAATGACAAACTTATTGGATGGAAGTCCAGTGACAGGGCAGATTTTCCAATAACAGCGAGAGGAGAGAGGGGAACAAGGAAGGGTATGTAAAATGTTTTCTGAAACTGAGGCTAGGAAGCCAAATGCCATTGAAATACAAGAAAGGGGAAAACAGCACACAATGTCCATAAATCCTCATTCTGAAGTGATGGACATAATTACTACATTTTGTCAAAGAGAAACCTGAGTGAATGGTAGCAAAAGTGATAAAAACAGATTATATTTGGGCATTCTTGCCATAGGGAAACAGAGGCTTCAGCACAGACCAGGATTCTTTTCCAAACACCACAAAAGGGGAGGTTGATGGCTGAGCATGGAAGCCCACCTGGACGGCTCTCCCTGAACGCAGAGCAGTGACCTCCACTGTGGCTAAACCTGGCCCTCTGCCCATGTGCTGATATGTACAGAGCTGGCTAAGCTATTTCCTTCTTCCTTCAATTGGTTCTAAGCAATGTAAACAGGGCCAGCTGAGGTACTGACGTGTAATCGTTGAAGCTGGGCAACAGTTTCCTGTTTCCTTATCTCAGTGTCTCTCTGTAAACAGTTGAGCCCAGCAGGATGGCAGAGCCACACAGCTCCAGGAACATCAACTGGGTTCGAGCCTCAAGACGAGAGGCTATGACTTCCTGGGGCACAAAAGTTTACACAGCAGAAACTGAAGCAGCAGCCCGCTGAACATTTAAATGCTACCCCAGCTGAGTTATGCAGATTGGTCATTCTGCATACCCTTCCCTCTGCATAGTGCAGAGGTGCTCTCTGGCCTCCTAGCTAGCCCAGCTCACAGACTCCTGTAATTCCTACCATTTCACCATCACTCATCCTCTGGCCGCCCCCTTCCTTACTAATTAATAAAATCCAGGTTAGATGCTGGGTTGTGGCCTTTGTTTTGTGAACCCTCCTGTGGACTGGACTCAGGACCCCTTGGCTGCCCTTAATTATGTCTTAATTTCTTTATTCTCTCCGTGGGTTGCACTGAAGGTGGTAGATTGGAATTAATTCATCAGGATTCCAATAATGTTTCCACGGAATTACAAATATAAACTTCCTGGACTGCGATGAGGATGGAAAAGGGCCTCTGGATTGCTGAGGATCAGGTTGAGGGGCCCAGAATTAGGGAGGAGATTAGGGTGTGGCCAACTGGCTGGCATGTGGTCATGAAGTGTCAATCACTGAGATCCAGGACACATGTGCAGTACACAGTTCCCAAGCCCTGCACCTGGGACCAATCATAAAGTGCTATCTTCAATTCTTCAGGAGCTAAATCAAGCAGGTTTTTGATTGGACAGCCTAGATCTGATGTCATCCTAAAGAATGAGGGCTGCAAAAGACCTCGGCCATTGACATCTTGCACTCTCAGTGACCTGCTCTTACCACACAGAGCATACGTCTTTTTTTGGTGTGCACATGTAGTTTTGTTGTAATAAAGCAATGTGTACACTTTGAACGTTTAAAACTCTGCTTCTCCTTTTCCTTTCCAGTGGGGGAAAAAAAAAGAATTTAAAAACAAACCCACAAGATTATAGTAGAGAATTCCTAGCCCTACAGGTTCTGCGGATTCTTCCATCAAGTGCAGAGCTCAAGTTATCATTAGGAGAGAGTTTTATTTTAAAAGGACCATCTTAAACAGCAGGACATTCATTAACATCACAATTAAACATGCCAAAGGAGAAACATGCTGTCCAATGCACCCTTAACCCACCCCAAACTTTCAAACCCACCCTTTGCTAAACTTTTATACCCCATTTTTAAATTTTATTTATTTTTGCTTATTTATTTCTTTATTTTAAACAAGAGAAAGTAGGCAGGTGCATGTCGGTAAATACTAACTGTTCATATTCACATAGACCCACAGTGTAATCTCTGAACCCAATACACAGAGGAAAAGAAAAAGCTAGAATTCTACGCATCACTGCACAGGGCCGGGCACCTCGAGCTCCCAGTAGAATGAAGTTTTCTTGTTTTCTGTAGTGCGCAGTGGTGTTGATTCCACATGGTTTGTGTGGAGACAGGAAGGGAGCAAAGTGAATTTAGAACAGAAGGTCGCAGCTGCTGCGACTGCCTTTCCCACTGTACTGTGCTTTGGGTTATCTCCTCACAAAATAAGTCAGGAACCAAGGTGTCTGAGAAGACAGACCTCAAGAACAGAGACTGAGCACAAGATGGGGGGAAAAAACCTGAAACTTGCTCCTAGGGACTGGAGGGAAAAATAAGGTTGGAATGCATCAGTGTTCAGTCTTCTTTTGTTTTGCGGCAACGGGAATCAAACTCACAACCTGGCACCTGCCAGACAGGCGCTTAGCCCATTGAGCCAAACTCCTGGCCCCAGTTTTTTTGAGGCAGGGTTGCACTATGTAGCTCAGGCCGGCCTTGTGCTCACATTGTAGCCCAAGTGGGCCTCGAACTCACAACGCTCCTCCTACCTCAGCCTCCAGAGTGCTGGGATTAAAGGCGTGCGCCACCACTCCCAGCTAGTGTTCAGTCTTCTTCTTCATTTTCTGCTCCATCCTCCCATTCACCGTCATCTTCATCTTCTTCACCTTCATCCTCATCCCCTTCTACACTGATGCCTCCCAATCTTCCTCCATCATCATCGCCTTCCTCTTCTCCTTCCTCTTCCTCATCATTTGTATCAGGGACCAAGTGATACTGATATAGGAAAAATGATCTCAGTCTTCCAAATGATATAGTGGAATGAAACTCCCAATCTACTATATGTCCAGCACGAGTTCGTGTTCTCTAAAATCGAAGAATGAATTTTAGGAACAACGGAGGGCAAGAGCAGAATATATTTATTGAGAGAAAGAAAGCTTCTGTCTGAGGGACAGAAGGGGGCCTGAGTGGGGTTGCCAGGGAGTCTGTCATTTCTAGGGACTTTTATAGAGTAAAACCATGAGGTTAGATGGGTCCAAGGCGGGGAAAATGGGAACCTGCAAGGTGGGCATAAGGTGGGACATAACTATGGTCAA
>RJWM01010929.1:0-23214 GCA_004363535.1 Dasyprocta punctata
GAGTGTGCCACCATGCCTGGCTCCTGGTAGGTTTACTTTTTTTTTTTTTTTTTTTGCTGTTGTGGTGGCACACACCTGTGATCCCAGCACTCAGAAGTCTGAGGCAGGAGGATCGCCATGAATTCAAGGTCGGCATGGGTCACAGAGTGAGTTTAAGATTAGCCTAAACTACATAGCAAGACCCTGTCTGAAAAAATAAAACAAAACAAAAATGTTTTAAATTTTTAAATATTTCATTGGTATTGGGGATCAGATCCAGGGCCTTTGCACTTAGCTACATCCTCAGTGCTTTCTAAATCTAATTTTATTTTTTATTTTGAAACAGGATCTTGCTAAATTGCCCAGGCCTTGGTTGAACTTGGGATCTTCTTGCCTCAGCCTCCCAGAGTGCTGGGATTACAGGCGTGAATATTTATTGATTATGGCAGTCATAATGAATGAGCCATACCTACACTAGAAACGGAAAGTAAGACATGGTAATGGAACCTGGCCAACAATTAAAGAGAGACAGGAGTAAGAGGGTCAGCAAGGTGGACTGAGAAAGATACAGGGCTAGGAATGAGCAAAAGTGAGGATCATGGTGTGGTAGTATATGCCTGTAATCCCAGTACTTGGGAGGCTGAGGCAGGCAGATCACAAGTTCAAGGCCAGCCTGAGCTACAAAGCAAGTTTAGGCCTAACCTGAACTACAGAGTGAGACCTTGTCTCAAAAGACCAAAAGAAAAACAAAGAATCAAACAAAAACCTGTAAAAAATTTGAAATGTCTGACAGTTTTAAGATTAGAGAACATTAGTACTGCTGGCCTGTAATTATTCCAACCCCCAGGTAAACTTGCCCTGCTGTGTGTTGCACTGGGGTGCTTATTTATCAGGGTTTTTTTTTTTTTTTTTAGTACTGGGGATTGAACCCAAGGTCTTTGCACTGTGCTACCTCCCCAGCCCTTTTTTATCTTTTATTTTGAGACAGAGTTTTGCTAAATCACTTAAATTGCCTGGGTTGGGCTCAAAACTTGTGATCCTCTTGCCTCAGCCTCCCAGAATGCTTGTATGTCACCAGCCTGGCCCATTTCATTGCGTTTTAGTAGATGAGACTGAACAGCTACAGGTTTATCATTGTTTTAAAGAAAATTTCTCTTGCACTTTCATTACCAGAAGGCGCATTTCTGCTCTTTGTGTTGCCCAGGCATGAGCTGTGAGGCATTCACCGAGAGGCCGAGAGGCACTCACACCAGAGTGGCTGGCAAGTCTGGCCAGCATCCCTCAGAGGGAAAATAAAAGAGAACAGAGTCCCTACCTTTTCCCAGTCTTTTTTTTTTTTTTTTGAGGTTGGGGTCTCGCTATGTAGTGCAGGTGGACCTCAAACTTGCTTATGTAGCACAGGGTGGCCTTGAACTCATGGCAATCCTCCTGCCTCAGCCTCCTGAGTGCTGAGATTATAGGTGTGTGCCACCATGCCCCAGCCTTTTCCCAGTTTTCTCTTTCTTTCTTTTCTTTTCTTTTCTTTTCTTTTTTTTTTTTTTTTGGTACTGGGAATCAAACTCGGTACCTTGCACTTGCCAGGTAGGCGCTTTGCCGCTGAGCTAAATCCCTGGCCCTTTTCCCAGTTTTGAAAGTGCTTCATCATCCACTTTCTTCTACCATGGGTTCTCAGTCATGAACCCCATGAAATCTGCTTGACATGAAAGACCCTGGGTCTGTGTAACTCTTCAGTGAGTTCTGGTGCGACAGATCAGAGTGCTTTTTAATTGTTCTTTTACACTTTTTATCCTGAAATCATTTAAAACTCTCTCAAAAGTTAGAATAGTCTAAAGGTGTAATAGCAAAGTAAGAAATATTTCCCTTCAGAAAACCTTTGTCATATGCCATTTACCTAGATTCACCAGCATTTGTATTTTGTTATGTTCATTTGCTCTGTCTACCCCTAAGCGTGTGTTTTAAGAACTTCCATGTGAGATGGGAGTGGGGACACACACTTGTAGTCCTGGCTACTCAGGAGGCTGAGGCAGGAGGATCACTTGAGCCAAGGAGTTTGAGACTAGCCTGGGCAACAGAACAAGACTCCAACTTAGAGCGGGGAGGGGTGGAGGGAGAAACTTCAGTGTGTATTTCCTAACCATATAGACATTCAGACTTCCTTTACATGACCATGATAATCAAAACCAAGACATTTAGCATTGATATAATACTTTACACTTTGTGGTCAAAGTTGCCAACTATCTCAATAACAAACATCATTTTGTGTTTCTACTTCAGGATCCAGGCCAGGATTACATGTGACATTTAATTTAATGTCTCTTTAGTCTCCTTTAATCTAGAACACTACTTCTTCCTGTCTTTGATTCACAACTTGACATTTTAGAAGGGCAAGCTACAGTTTGCTGGAATCCCCTCAACTGGGGTTCGCTTGGTGTTTCCTCATGCCGACTTCATGGTCTGAATGTGCATGTGGCCCCCCCAAATTCATGTGCTGGAAGCTACCCCCAAAGTGACAGTATTAGGAGGTGGGGGCCTCTTGGGAGTGATTATGACATGACAGTTCTGCCCTCATGAATATGATCAGCACCCTTATAGTATTGGGGCACAATTATATGATTAGTAAAGGCACAGTTGTAGAATAGCAAACTTACAGGTATTTCATAGTGAAAGCTAGAGATGACTTAGAGGCCTGTGACCATGCCTCTGCTGCTCATCACGTAGCTAGGCTGCTAACTTCAGTCAGCCTCGACTGTCTGGGTCCAGCTGCTTTTCTTCTGATAATGCACTGGGCCAATTTGACTATACTCAGCTTATGTTTCCCTTAATTAAGAAAATATATTAGCTATAATGGTGGCACGTGCCTGTAACCCCAGCGCTTGGGAGGCTGAGGCAGGAGGATCGCCGTTAGTTCGAGGCCAGCCTGGACTACAAAGCGAGTACAAGGCCAGCCTGAACTGCATAGTGAAACCCTGTCTCAAAAAGACAAAAAAAAGAAGAAAAGGAAAGGAAAGAAAATACATTGTTTCTAACTGGCTTGGAGGACTTTGGTTGGGGCAAAGTAACCCAAAGATACTTTTTAACTCTGCTTGCTCCACTTGAACCCCCTCCCCTCATCTCTGGGGTGTTCCTATGTTATGACAAACAATTCCTTTTAAGCAAATGTATTTAGTTTTCCTGACAGTGTATGACTTGATTCAATCCGTGTAACCAGTGATGTAGTGCCTTGTACTGCCTGCTTGCAAACTGTATTTAAACTGAACCCGAAACTGCCTCAGTGCTGATGATTTGGAGCTGAGGTTCCCATCAGCCCACTAGCATAATAAACAGTTGCTTTCCAGATTCCTTGGTGCAAAGAGTCTTCCACTGGGTTTGATATTGGTTTTTCTTAACAATAGAGAAGTGGGCAAAAAGGTTGAAGAGTGCACTGGAGCCCCTTTGTGGCCTTTCTGTCACCTTTGCCATGTGAGGACCCAGCAGGAAAGCGCCATCTTGGAAGCAGAATGACCTCACCAGACACAGAATCTGTTGCTGTCTTGATTTGGGGCCTCCCACCCTCCAGGACTGTGAGAAATACATTTCTGTGGCTTATAAAGGCCCAGTCCAAGGTGCTTTATTCTAGCATCCCGAGGGGACTAAGCCACCTACCTGAGGATGCTCGTTTGTGGCAGGGCCACCATGGGAACAAGGTTGCACCCTGGGCCTACGTGGGGAGGCTGGTCATCCATATGGCTATCGGTGACATTAAGTGAGTGTTGGCCACGTTTTCCCCCCCAGCCAGTGTTTTCTCCTTGCAATTAATAAGTAATTCGGGAGGAGAGACTTTGAGATTCTGTAGATATCTGTTCCTCATCAAATATTTAACCCACTTGTCTTAATATCCATTGATGATTCTTGCTGAAATCAAGTATTACTACAGTGACAGCAGCGTTTTACTTCTTTAATGATTTTTCTGTCTAATGGTTTAAAGCAATAAAACTCAGAAATGTATTTTATTAAATTTGCCCCAGAATGCTGGCCAGCGTTTCCAGAAACAGATCAGCGTTCCTGAATTACAACTGTGCAAATGGAACATTGAGGCCTTGAGTAGTTTATGAAGCTTTTATTTATTTGTTTTGCTGTATCTTGTGCTGATTTCCTTGGAATATTTGCTCTTCAATTCTACCAAAGGGAATAAATAGCACTGTGCCCCCAGAGAAGCTGAATGAATAAAACAGTAGGCGGACAGCTTGGCTCTGCTAGTTTCAGGCACAGCTGAAAGTAATCTTCGAGCCATCTGTGGCCCTGGTTCTCATCTTTCAGGTTCTTCATTGTCTTGCTCAGGTGACCACGGTGGCTCGAGGCTGGGCGCTTCTCCCTCTTGCAGGGCAGCAGGGACGTTAGTGCCGTGAGAAACTTCTCCTCGAGTGGCCATCTGGTCGGGGTCCCTTGGGCAGTGAAGTTGTGAATGGAAGGAGGTTGTGTTCACCCCCCTGGGACCTCAGCTTCCTCCAGTCCTCGATTTCCCTCCAGTCACCTGGCGCCTCCAGCGAGGGTTAAACCAGCACCAGCGGAAGGAAGGCTGAGGTCTTCTGCCCTCCCCTGCCCAGCCTCCTCACAGGAGCCTGCTGTAGGGGAAGCCCAGCTCTCCCTCTCCCTGAGGCCCCAGCTGGGCCGGAGACTTAAATTAATCTAGGATGGATTAACAGAAAAAGCATACAGGTTAAGATTCACAGCTGGAGGCTGAGGCAGGAGGATTGCAGTGAGTTTGAGACCAGCCTGGGCTACATAGTGAGCTCAAGGCCAGCCTGAATTACAAAGCGAGAACCTGTCTCAAAAAACAAACCAAACTTCCCATGACTTTGGTGTCTTTGTAAGGAAATGAAGATCCAAAAAACAGGCGAAATCAGCCTGCTAGGGGAGGCCATCGTGGGAAGGTAACTAAACGATGTGGGGAGACTGAAGGGCAGTAAGTGTTCTCTTCCCGAGGCCTGTTTGTGCGGGATTCTCTCAGCTGTGACTTTCTTTCTCCGGTACAGAGAGGGCATCTTTCACCTGGGAGCTTTCACCAGCTGATTTAATGGAGAAAAGGGAAAGATGAAGAGGCTCTTCTTGTATCTGCTGGGGGGTTTTCCTGTGGCACTTGCAGGATGAATCTAGGGGTGCTCTACCACTGAGATACACTCCAGCCTTTTCTAGTTTTTATTTTGAGACAGAGTCTCACTAAGTTGCCCAGGCTGACCTTAAATTTGCGGTTCTCCTGCCCCAACCTCCAGAGTAGCTGGGATTACTGGCGTGTGCCACCATTCCTGGCTTGCATCCTCTATTTGGCAAGTGCCTTTAGCTCGAAGTAATTGTTATGCCAAAGTGACACATTTTGGGGTGGCATATTCTGCTACCCTTGACATTCATGGTAGATAGATTAGTGCCTACTCCTAATGCCTGGTCATTGCACCAGAAATAAAAACTTGTGTCAAGCCTTTTAGTGAGAAGATCATCCAATATTTTGAATCTTAGAAAGATAGGTAAAAGCACAGAATTTTGACTTTTAAAAATCTCATTTGAGTGATGTTGAGGATAGAACCCCAGTCCTCACTATGCTAAACAAGTGCTCTATCACCGAGCTATGTCCCCAGCCCCAAAACTTTTATTTGAGAGTATTTCATACTCCCAAAGAAGCTGTGAGAATAACACAGAAAACTGTTACACAGAAGAGCTAGACTCGGAGTGGAGGAGAGTGACCAGAGTGCCTGACCTCCACTGCCCAAGTGACCCTTTACCTCCACACACTGTCTCTCCTGATGACTGCTGAGCAGTTCCCGCCCTGAGAGGATTCTGGGAAACATGGTCCAGCTTAACCAAGCTGACACAGAGCCAGCTGTAACACCCATTTTTTTGGGAGGGGGGGAGGTTTGAGGCAGGGTCTCACTATGTAGTGTATGTTGGCCTTGAACTCACAGCAGTGCTCCTGCTTCAGCCTCCCTAGGGCTGGGATTACAGGCCTGCACCACCATGCCCCATTTTAAATACTGTCGTGTTTGTTTTCCCATTCCCTTTATTGATGTATATGTTTGTCCAGGGGTTTAGCTCAGCGGCACAAGCTCCTGCCTGACAAGTGCAAGGTTGTGAGTTCAATCCCCAGTACAAAAAAAAAATGGCAGAATTGAGGTATATGTTTGTGTTATAAGTGCACTTGTGTGCCTGTACACACACACACACACACACACACACACACACAAAACCATCTCAGGCACACGTTGCTATTTCTTTTCCCTGAACCTTGAGGGTAGGTTGCAGATGTCACCCTGCTTCGCTCCGTAGCACGTCAGATCCGCTGTGATGTGACCCAGTAGTCATGGGTTTGAGAAACGAGACATTGATAGAGCACTTCATCTCTAGCCCATGTTTGCATTTTATCAGTTGCCCCCGTCGTGTCCTTGGTGGCATTTTTTTTTTCAGTGCGAGTCCCAGTCCAGCGTGGTGCAGGGCATTCAGCAGTCGCCTGTGAGGTGGGACAGTCCCTCAGGCTGTCTGTTTCACGCGACACTGACATTTTGGGAAGAGTGCAGGCTGGTTGCTGGCCTTCCCACGGTTTGCTCACCACCCAGTGCAGGTCTCAGGCTGACGCCGCAGAAGGGAGCCGCGTCCTCCGCAGGGGTGCACGGCCCTCCGCACCTCGGCGGGATGAACGGTTCACCCCGGGCCAGCCCACTGCCCACGCCCACCCTGCATCTCCACGCAGCCCGGAGCAGCCCGCAGCAGTGGTAGGAAGATGCGCAAGGCTGTATGACCGGCTCCCCCGGCTTCCTGTCCCACAGGAACCTCAGGCCAAAGCACCACGTGCCTGGTGGATCAAAAGGGAGTTTCCCAACTCTGCCACATGTGTGTCAGCATTAGACTGGACCTATTTATTATCCGTATGGGCTCATGGATTCATAGTTTATTCACTGGGTCATAACCTCACTGTCCTAAACCCGAGTGGTGGTGCAGGCCTCTAATCCTAGCACTCTGGGAGGCTGAGGCAGGAGGACTGCAAATCTGAGCCCAGCCTGGGTAACTCAGTGGTTTAGCAAGACCCTGTCTCAAAAAAATAGTCTGTTTTCCAAGTGCCATTTCCTCCCTTGCCAGTTCTATACTGTCTGCCCTCACACCTTATAGAAACTAACTTCACTGGTTTCTAGTTTTTACTTCCTGTGTTGCTTTTCACAAAAAATAAGGAGATCTATGGATGTTTCCTTACTTCCTCTTTCTTACACGGAAGCTAACAGAATACAGTCTTTTTTTAATTTTTCACATAATGATATATCCTGGTGCTGGGTTTGGTGCATGCCTATAATCCCAGCACTCAGGAGGCAAAGAGGCTGAGGCAGGAGGGTTGTGAGTTCAAAGCCAGCCTGGACTACATAATAAGACACTGTCTCAACCCCCCGCCCCCACCAAAGAAGCAATATAGAATAGAAACTCCTCCATATCACTCCATAGGGATGCTTCACAGGAATCTTCCTGATTCTTTTACAGTTACATAGAAGTCATCGTGTGCATGTATCATAGTTTATTTAACTAGGATCCTTTATTCAGAAACTTAGGTCATTTCTGCTATTTTGCAAGTACAAGTAATACTTAATACCCCTGTATATAGACATTTTTTTGTTGTTATAGGTGCATTTTAAAAGGAAAGTCCTAAAGGTGGCATTGCCAGGATGAAGAGCAAATACAGACTTGGTCTTGTTGTATATTACCACATTTGCTTGCCACAGGGTCCACGCGTGTCATCCACCCCACCCACAGCCTTCTCAACAAAGTATATTGTCAAGCTATACAGTGCCTCAGGAAAAGGATGTAGCTTTTTACATCAGCCGTGTCGACATATAATTCACACATAGTTCACACACTTCAAGTGTCCAAGTCAGTGGACTTCAGTATATCCGCAGTCATGCAGCCATTGCTATAATCGATCTCAGAACATTTTCATCAGCCCGAAAAGAAAGCCCCTACTCATGGGCAGTTGGGGAATGGTTTAGAGCTTCACCATATATTTTGGGATGCAATTCAACCTAAAAATATATCATAAATGTGTTAACAAATGTAATGCGATCCAAGTTGCTAGCAAATTTAATGCAAGTCGTTAGCAAATTTAATGCAAGTCGTTAGTAAATTTAATGCAATTCAAATGAAAAATAAAAACATTTTAATGGGACCAGAGGAGCTGATTCTAAAGTTGATATGAAAAACTAAGAAAACACTGAAAAGTTGCTCTACCAGGTATTAAAGCATGCTAGAAAACCTTTGGTTACAATAGTATACAAATTGATGAGATGCGTACAGGACATATGAAACTTAGGATATGATGAAGCTCACATCTCTAATCACTAGGCAGAGATGGACTTTTTACTCAGTGATGGTAGAACAACAGGATAGTCCCTTGGGGAAAGATAAAACTAGATCCATACCTTCCAGCATACACAACAATAAACTCTAAATGAATTAGAGATATAAAGTTTGAAAAGGCCACTATACAAGTACCAGAAGAAAAAGAATTCTTTTATAGCTGGGGTGTAGGACCAGCATTTCTAACTTGACTCAAAACCCAGATGCCATGGGGGACCAGGAGATGGAGGGAGTGGCGGGGGGAAGAGTAGATGAAAAGACAGAAGATGCGTCATGTGATGGCACGTGTACACGTGTGCCAATACAAGTATAAATTCAGAAGCGATAAAAGAAAATGTTGATAAATTTGATGATCTAAAATTTTAAAGATTTCGGTAACTTTATTAAGCAGTTCCAGAACCTCAGAATATAACCTTATTTCAGAACAGGGTTGTTGCAGATATAATTAGTTAAGATGGGCTCACAGTGGGGTAGGATGGGCCCTTAACCCAGTGACTCTTGTGTCTTGCTCTGCAGTGCCTGGATGGGTCCCAGGGCCTTGCCCATGCAAGGCCAGCGCCCTCCCACTGAGCCACACTGCCAGTTGGGACGGTTGTTAGAAAGAATTCTGCCCCAAGACTGAAGCATAGCAATAGAGCCTGAGTTTGCAGCTTGTTGGCCTGCCTTAGCCATCATGTGAGCTAATTCATTCAAGAGTGTGTGTGTGTTCTCTGGAGAACCCTGATACAGAGATGTTGTATGTTTCCATCCAAAAAAACGGTGTGACGTCTTTTCACTTGTTAACTCTTCTTGTGTGTCTGTGAAGAGTTTTAGGACAGGAAGTTGTTTTCTAGAACTGTGATTCTTAAAGGACAGACAGATCAGATATGAAACCTTTGGCTTGCACCTTCCTTCCTTGGATTTCTTAAAAATGCTGTTTCACTCTTGCTATACTTGCGAAGTCTGAGGCCAGCCACATTTTCTTATTCATAAAAGTAATTTGACCTTTTGCCTGTTTTCTTTTTTTTTTTGAAACAGGGTCTCACTGTAGTTTAGGCTGGCCTTGACTTTGCTGTGCAGCATAGGCTGGCCTCGAACTCACAGTGATCCTTCTACATCAGCCTCCTGAGTGCTGGGATTACAGGTGTGCACAACCACACTCGACTTTGCTGGGTGTGTGTGTGTGTGTGTGTGGTGGTACTGGGGATTGAACTCAAGGCCTTCACACTGAGCTGCATCTCCAGCCCTTTTTATTTTTTGAGACTGGGTCTTGCTAAGTGTAAGTTGTACAGGCTAGGCCTGAACTTGAGATCCTCTTGCCTCAGCTTCCCAGAGTGCTGGGATTCCAAGCATGTGGACCATGTCCAGCTTTGCCTGGAGCTTTGTTTTTAAAGTCAAGCTTCTGTTAGGGTGTATCTCACTGCTGACTGACTCCGGTCAGTTTGTCTCAGTACACAGCAGGTCCTCTCAATATGAAGATTCAAGTTTTCTCTTCTTTCTGGAAAATTTCTCAATTAGAGTAAAAAATTACCTGTCTTCCACTGTCTTTTAGGGATCCAGTTACACATTACATTGGGGTTTTTGTGCATAGCTTCCATTTTAACCACTTTTTTTCTATCCCTTTTTGTTTTTGATTGATTTATTTTTTTGAGATAGGGTCTCACTATGTAGTGCAGGCTGGCCTTGAACTTGCTTATGTAGCACAGGCTGGCCTCAAACTCACGGTGATCTTCTTGCCTCGGCCTCCCAAGTGCTGGGATTATAGGGGTGTGCCATCATGCCTGGTCTATTAATGGCACTAATTTCTATCACTGGGGACTTTAATATTTTATTTATTTATTTTGTGGCACTGGGGATCAAACTCATAGCCTTGCACCTGCCAGACAGGTGCTTAAGCCACTGAGCCAACCTCCTGGCCCTAATTTTTTGAGACGGGGTCACACTATGTAGCTCAGGCTGGCCTTGCGCTCGCGTTGTAGCCCAAGCTGGCCTCGAACTCACGACGCTCCACCTACCTCAGCCTCCCGAGTGCTGGGATTAAAGGTGTGTGCCACCACGCCTGACTGGGACTTTAATATTTTAGCTAGACCTTGCAGCTAGTAAGGTGAGTGATTGCAAACTTTAGAAGTTGTTCTTCCCACTGAGCACTAATTTTCACAAACCTGGGCTATTTACATTCTAATTATATAGATTAAAAACTTAGGCATAGTGGTGCACACCTGTAATTCCAGCTACTTGGAGGCCGAGGCAGAAGGATCACAAATTCAAGACCAGCCTGGGCAACTTAGCAAGACCTTGTCTCAATACAAAAATGTTAAAAAAAAAAAAAAAAAGATCGCAGGTGTAGCTCAATGATACAGCACTTGCCTAGCATGAGCAAGGCCCTGGGTTCAAGTTCCAGCATTCCAAAAAACCAAACCAAACCAAACCAAACCGAGTCAAAGAGACTAAGGGACCAGCCCCTTCCTGTGAGCCAGTAGCAGCCATGTGGGCCGCTGGGAGGAGAAACAAGAAGCCAGCCCCTTCATGTGAGCCAGCCAGTGTGCAGACTGGGAGACAAGAACTGAGCCCCCACCCTCGTAAGCAACTGGCTGATCTGGAGAAACACAGCTGCTGGCTACTGAAGTTAAAAAAGAAAAAAAAAAACCACACACACAAAAATAGCTTAATACTTGCAGTGTTTAGTGTTTGATTGACTTTGCAGGCCTAAAGCTGGTCGTCTGAGCATCTATTTAGAGGATAACAATATGCAGTGTGCAGTATAACAACTATGGGGGATTTCTTCCTGAAGGTGGTAGCCATTGTTAATTCTCTATTATCTTGTTTTAACATCCCGTATCATTTTCATTGTTTTGTTTTGATTATATCTGATGGCATGGGCACCTATTTCAAAGACAAGATATGTTATGGTAGCCATTATTGATTTCCTATTATTTTGAAGTCCTGTTATCACTTTCATTGTTTTGATTGGTTTTATTCTGTTCTGTTTTGTTTGATTTTATTATGTCTGATGGTATGGGCAGTTACTCTGAAGATAACAAAAGGCACTATGGTAACCACTGTTGATTTTCTTTTTTTTTTTTTGGTACCAGGGATCGAATTCACAACCTCGCACCTGCCAGACAGGCACTTACGCCACTGAGCTAAATCCCCAGCCCTATTTTTTGAGACAGGGTCTCACTATGCAGTTCAGGCTGGCCTTGAACTCACTTTGTAGCCCAGGCTGGTCTTGAACTCACAAGGATTCTCCTGCCTCAGCCTCCCAAGTGCTGGGATTACAGGCATGTGCCACCACGCCTGGCTTCACTGTTGATTTTCTATTATCTTGTTTTGAAGACCTGTATCACCTTCACTGTTTGTTTTGATTAGCTTTATTCCATTTTTGTTTGGTTTTATTCTAAAATTTTTTTAAAAAGGCTATAAAAAAAAAAAGACTAAGGGAATTGCCCATGCTTCTTCAACTGGTAAATGGGGAAGTGACAAACTAAATTCAAGTGTGTGACTGTCAATCACTATGCTACTTACTAATGGCCTTCTCTAATAACTTTTATTTCCCCAAGAAACTGCTGCGTGTTCAGTCATTCTGTTGCAAGGGTAGGAAAAGTGTATCCAAATCCAAGGTTAAAAGCCTGTAATTATTTAAGCATCCATTAAAAAAAAAGTAAGTGTATTGCTGGGCATGCAGAGCACACCTGTAATCCTAGCACACAGCAGGCCTGCATTTGAGGCCAGCCTGGATTTTAAGGTGAGACCTTATCTCAAAAGAAAAAACAAAACAAAACAAAAACAAAGGAAATTTACACTTGCCTGGCACTGTAGCATGCACCTGTAGTCCCAGTTCCATGGGACACTGAGACAGGAGGGTGGCTCGAGACAAGGAGTTTGGGGCCATCACAGGCAACACAATATGACCCTGTCTCAAAAAAAACAAAACAAAAAAAGCTTCTGTCTTTCATAGGACTTGGTATCAATGACAGTGGATTATTATTCCTTCAAAAGAAACAGCCTAATAAAAATCAGTTCTATGTTCCTGTACAATTAGGCCAGACAGTACCTACTGCATACAGAATCTCAAATATTGTATGAACCTAGAATAGCCTACCAATTTGATGGGAAGTGATGGGTTTTTTCTTCCAGTGTCAGCTGAACAGTCTGCCTTAAGTCTGCCTTTCCTGCTCACACAATTCTCGACATGGTGATTTATGTTCCTGAACAAATTAGACTTAATTTAAGAGCAAATCATCAGCAACAGGTATAATCATCTTGGCAGAACATTTATTTTAATTGCTTTCTGCCTAACATAGAAAGGATGCTGATGCCATTTGCCCTATAGTGCTGTAATTGTCTTCTCTTCCCCTAGAACTTAAAGTCTCATCAGTTTTAAATTACAAAGCCACCAGTTTACCTCATAGTCAATCATAACAATTGAACTTCTGTAGCAATGTTTGTAAGATACTTGTGAAAGAAAAATGGATTCTAACTATCCTGCAGCATTAGAGTCCTGCTCCCATATATAGGCCCTGTTTGCGGCCACAGGGTTCATATTGGGAACTGTTTCGGGGTTAGGCAGCTGAAAAACCCTCATCCTCATAAATCTGACAGAGAGCTGGGGTGGGGGACCCTTCAGTGATTGTAGAACAAGGTCAACTTTTTTCCCTGTGAAGCTGAGTATCACTATTATTTGCACTAGAATATCAGACAAAAAGAAACACGTTTCCTCCAGTATGTGCAGTTTTAACATGTGACTGTGAAAACCACCTTACAGTAAGTGGTAGAAAAACACTACTGGACTCCTTCTCAAACCTGCCAAACTCAGGGTTACTTAGAAATGATCTTATGATGTTTCCAAAGCAGCTGCAGAAACAGCCAATACTAAACCCCAGGAAGGTTCCTAGGGGAAGGGCTGCAATGTGTATGAAATGATTTTGTGACATAAACAGGAAGTTTAAATTCTAACATGTCGTTTAGGAAATAAAATGGTGATCTTAAACCTTTACCTTAAAAAGTTCTTCATATTCTAACCAATTAGTTGTTTATTCATCATTTTTCCGTTTTTATTTATTAAACCTAAATTCAATAACAAGAATTGGTAATTAAAATGCCTTCCTTATATACTGGTACCAAATCTCAGGAGGCAGTGAGAATAAACAAATGTAACAAAAATAGCAGGAATCATTTTGCATAGCAAAGTAGCCAATTCTGATGAAATAAAAGCCTGCTTACTTAGGTTTTTACAATATGGAGTTAGTATTGAAATGACACGAATTTGTAATCATTAACTTTATTTGTCACTCTTTATAGACATTGGTCCACTTCCACATGAAAAGTACAAACCATCTATTTTCACCTAATCTTCTACAGAATAAAGTTGCACCACAGACCACAGTAACTTCACACGGTTTTGGGAAGTTACTGAAATAAAAATATTTCAGATTCATGCCTTTAGATGTCCCCCAAAGATTTGTTTTCCCTATCTAATTACAAGCATCTACACACCACGTAGCCAGTCTCTTCTTAAATCACTGTAGCATTTTTACTATCCCTGCGAGACACACAGGTCACCGAACTTACAGCAGAAGTTAAAACAGCCATACTGCTGATCAGACACAACTCAAACCCAGTGACTGTACAAACACATTCAATATTTTAGGGCTGCTCTAAGAAAATGTCTCTCATTCAGAGATATTTACAGTGAATATACTTAATGGTTCATAGTATGTAATAGCCCAAATAGGATTTTCGTCTGTCCTGTATAAGCAAGTGAAGCATTCTAAGTGTCTCTAATAAATTCAGTGCATTTTTCCAACATAAATAACATAAGCTATTCTAAGGGTTTTACATTTCTTTCAGTGCATGTTTCCAAATTTACTAAATGGAATGAAATTGTTATTAAATGGCTATATCATAATACTCAAGCATGTTATGGAGTCTATATCACATATTTTGATTCACATCAATACTATACTCTAAAAATAATCACAGGCACACACAAAATAGAGAACAAAATTTGCTGTTTTTTTTATAAATTTAAAGTGTACTATCTATTTTAAACCACACTAAAAGATATATTTTAATAAAACAGCCCATGTCCAAACCCCTTGTCTTAATCTGCCATGGAGAGAGTTCAGTCCATTCGAATCTTCTGGTTTGTCATCCTGTAAATGATGCTGTCGTAGCCAGGATCCATATTCCAAATGTTGTAAGAGGTGATGATCACAGCCAAGGCCAATGCGATCATTATCCAAAGTACCATGTTGAAAATCACTGAGTACTCAAAATTGTACTTGTATGCAAGGTTATAGGGACTTGCAGTGTTCTACAACATAGAAAAGAAGGAAAAAGTAAGATAAGAGGGAAGAATTTTAAAATAAAAAATTATCCCAGTTTAGAGGCTAGAATTTGCTGTCTTAACCTTTACTCGAAAAACAAAACAAAACAAAAAAACCAAACACCATTCGCTCCTCTGTGGCATAGAAGCTCCACGAGCTGGAGGCCCCGCGGTGAAAGCGCGGTGCTGTCAGTGGGAGCGTGGGTCAGGAGCCCTGCGTGAGGAAACTGGGCAACAAAAAAGCTGAAGGTGGCAAGCCTATGACCCAGTAAGCCTGCACCCTAGGGAAAACGTCTACAGATGGACTGAGAGCCCATAGGAGAACATGGACAGATGGGCAATGGGCACATCCATACAATGGGACACACAGCGGCGGAGAGGCTCCACAGCCCGGGGACTCTCAAAATAGCAGTGAACAAAGGAGGCAGAAAAATGCATATGGTGACGCCATCTGTACAAGATGCAAATATGGACAAAACCAAACCACACCGTTTAAGGAGAAATCCATATGCAGTCAGACTGGAGAGGACGGAAATGGGTGGTGACAGGACATTCAGGATAGCAGGCCGGGGGTGTCGCTCGGCGGCAGAGCCCGCTTGAGACCTTGGATTCCATCCCCGGTGCTGCTGAAAACACAGCTGAATCAGGACTGCAACTCCCTCTGGACGGGGGAGGGTAGAGGAACGAGATGGGGATGTCTTAGGAACAAATAAAACTATATAGTGCTAATACTACCTTTATTCTTTATCATTACTTTTTTTTTGGTACTGGGAATCAAACTCAGGAGCTTGCGTTTGCCAGGCAGTTGCTGTGCCACTGAGCTATATCCCTAGCCCTCTTTATTCTCTAAATAATTGTCACATACTTATGCATGTATGATCTAATTTTTTTTAATTTAAAGAGGGAAACAAATGATGCACATATGCAATATTGAAGTGCTGTCTGCCAAGTCTTGGGGTGGGCGTTGATTCCAGGCCTGAGCAAAGGCAATGTCTGAGAGACTTCATTCATTCTGGCTGGAGAACTAACAAAGTAGGACAGGTCTGGGGATGTGGCTCAGGGGTAGAGCATTTGTGAGGCCCTGGGTCCCACTGCCAGCACTGTGAATAAGAAAGAAAGTCGGACAACAGCAGGAAGCAGGAAGGCAACAGAGCAGCTGGACCTGAGCCTGTGGGCAACCAGAAGCCACTAGGGGCCAAGCGTGGTGGCACACACCTGCAATCCTAGCACTCAGGAGGCTGAGGCAGGAAGATGGTTGCAAGTTTGAGGCCAGCCTGGGCTACATAGTTGAGTTTAAGGCCAGCCTGAACTATACAGTAAGACCCTGTCTCAAAGAAATACCAAAAAAAAAAAAAAAAAAAAAAAAAAAAAAAAAAAAAAAAAAAAAAAAAAAAAAAAAAAAAAAAAAAAAAAAAAAAAAAAAAAAAAGCCACTGGGAAGTTTTATGCAGGAACTGAGTGACATAATCAGGTTTGTCTCTTAAAAAAAAAAAAAAAACTTTGATGAAAATGTAGTGAGACTGAGATAGAAAGGCAGAATTACAGTAAAAGGGCCTGAGTAAATTGAATAAACTAGCTGAGTAAAGGACCTGGAGCTAAAGATAAGCCTTGGGAAATTAGAGCACCTTGGACAAGGACAAGTCCCTGAGTGCTCAAGAGCAAGCCCCAAGGGCTGGAATGCAAAGAACAAAGAAATATTGCAGCCTGCTTTGCAGACGCCAAAAACCTGACAACAGCGACAGTGGCGGCTGCTTACCTTCACGACCCCCCGCATCTTTCTCATTCCAGAGACTGGTAACAGTCCTAGAGCAGTGATGGCGAACCTTCTAGAGCTTTCGATGGTAACAAAGAGCAGGCTGCAGCACTTGTGCCACAGGTTCGCCACTGCTGCTCGGGACTTAGAGGTCAACAGTGTCTTTCTCCTAATCTCCCCCTCCACAAGCGGGAGCTTTCCTCTGTTCTAATAAACCACACCCATTCCATTGTGGTCCCCACTGCTTGACGTGTGCCATCGGCCAGAATTCACTGGTCCCACAATGAGAACCCAGAGAGAGAGAGTGGGCTCCAGGAAGGACCGGCAGAAAGCTGGGAGCACTAAGCAAGACGGAGTGCCTGGCGGGGAAGATGGAGGAGAGAATGTGACTGATTCCTTTCATCCCTACAGCCCCAGCACCTAGCACACGATTCCTTCAACTTCTAACCCTTCCCTTAAAATAACAAAAACAGTGATTTCTGCGGAAAGGGTGGACACAGACGTGTGTGCTCGCCAGCAGGGGGCTTGGGGCAGAGGCAAAGGACTTTACACCTTTGAAGGCCGCAGTCTTTCATTTACTTATTTTGGTAACAGGTTCCTCTCTGCACCCGCTGTAAGCACATACTGCAGTGAACTGGCATGTATTTACAGAGTCGCACGGTCATGACAGCAATCTCAGTTTAGAACATTTCCATCACCCTGAAAGGGACCCTTGCATGGAGGCCTAATTCCCGTGGCGTGAGTGGGCACAGCCTGGACAGAGGGGCGGACAGTGCATGGTGGGGGGGTGTTGCTGGTGACAGGGAACCACAGACTGAAACGGTCATGGACCACTTGATACTGCTTTAATTGTACGTGGGGATAAGCCATTAAATCATGGCCTAAACTGATTAAAGAAATGAGGAGTCAAACCAGAAAGCAGAACTGTTATTTAAAGACGGATTTGAATTTAATGCTTAAACACTGAAGTACTAGATTTTTGGAGGTAGTATTCATTTGCTACCTTGAGGCAGACAAAATCCATTAATATCATCTAATTCTTGCCCCTCACCACACATACAATAATTTGAGAAACTACTTCCTCATAAACTCAGGCTACCCAGTAAAGCAGCTGGTTCATACGCTTGAACTAACACACCTCAGAGAAGACAAGCTAATTTATTAAAGAAACTCCCCAAACAACTGGGACCTCCTTGAAGCCGCCAAGTTTCTCTCTGGAGTCACTTGGTGTTAAACAATTAGCAGGCCTAACTCGGCAATGCTGAAAGAATCTAATACTCAGCAGTCTTCCTATTAAACCCAAATCTGTCTTTAAATAAAAGCTCTGCTCTCTGGTTTCACTCTCACTGCTTTCGTCAGTTTAAATGGCCACTTCCTGGCATACCCTCATAGGCTGCCATCCAGGATTCTGGGGGGCCTGTTTGTCTGTCTGGGGCTGCAGAAACCTGTGCTAGCCCTGCCCATGGTTCACCACATTTAGTGTCCACATTTGGGGAGACTAGCTGGGACGCGGTCTGGGGGTGTCTTGCCTCCTGTAGGGTGCCATAGGGACCTGTCCAGGACCCAGTTTTATGTTCATTTCTCATTCACAGGCTTCCTGGAGTTTGCAGACAACACGGATTTGAGCCCCATGGTTAAGAATTCCTAGGGAGATAGCTCTATTCCCAACACATACGCCGACCACCCAGTGCCCAAGCTGCCCCTGGTGCTGGGCAGCTGGTTTTCTGCTTTCCCCTCTCAGACGGCATGGCGCTTTCAGGTCCCAAACTTGATGTGCAGAGGCCAGTCCCAGTCTCCCACACTTAGCGAGCCAAAGGCTGCTGGGGCCCCAACTGGCAAGCATCCTTTCAACGGCCTGCTTACCACAGGTCCCTCTTTGTTATTTGAAGAATTTGCCTTTCTTGAGAGCAGGGTGACTCACTTAAAAAGGGGTTTTATTATTTATCCAGTGCTTCTGATGTTGCAGAGTGGAAACTGGGGGTGGGGGTGGGATGCGGTCTGAAGCAGAGGTGCCTGCGCCCAGTTCAGTGGCTCGCGGCCCAATCACTTCTGGATAGGCATTAGCCTTGACCTTCCGACTCTATGTCCCATTCTGTCATCGGTGACACTGAGTGAGGTTGGGGCTGCAAGCGGGCCCAAGGAGGGCACAAGAGTGACTGAGCCTCGCAGTGTTCATGGCCCCACAAGGCGTCATGGGGTGTCTACACCACTTGCTTCTGTCAGCACTCATCTGCTGGTGCCAGGTTTATGTATGTACAAGATTATATACTCACACCCACTTTACCATGGCCAGTGCCCTTGCCTATGAGTCTCTCAGTGCTTAAAATCAAAGCAAAATTCATACTAAAAACTGCTGAGGTGAAGCAACATTATAGAGTTCACACAGAGGAGCCCAGAAAGCATGGGACCGTGCCGCAGAGCTCCTGTACCTGCTAAGACAGCCCGGCCGGCAAGCTGCAGAGCCTCCCCCCGCTCGCTCACACGAACCTCTCATGTCTCCTCGTGGGTGCCGACAGCTGAGTTCTCTAACCAGCTCTGATTTACTTTTAACCCTAGCTCAAATTTTTGTGTCATGTGATGGCAACCCCAAAAAAGCTCAGTATCACAGGAAAGACCACTACCTGTGGTAAGACACCTATAGGAGATACAGGATTTATTTATTTTTTTAAATAAGTTGATTTCAGAGTTTTAAAGCAGGATCTAAAAATGTACTCACCTCTGATGTTGTTTCAAGGATAGTCCTTGTCTTCCTCACAAGAGATGTGTCAAACGATTTGACAGTCACTAATTCTACCACTGCATTTCCACCATAAAGATTGTACATATCATCTGCAAACTGAAAGTGAGTTAACATTATGAATTCCAAATATACACTTTTGTGTTCATTTGTGTTTTACCTGATATAATTTGCAAATACTTATCCCTCAGTAGCCATGGGGACAGGTTCCAGGACCCCCCCAAATATACCAAAATTTGTAGGTGCTTGAGCCCCTTCTATGAAATGGTGTGTTATTTGTGCTGTATCTATGTAGTCCTCCCATATACTCCAAATCATCTCTACATTATCTATAGCACCTAATACAATGTAAATGCTATGTAAATATTGTTAGACTGTATTATTTAGGGGGCAGTGACAAGAAAAAGTTTATACATGTTCAGTAAAGATGCAGTTTTTTCCCAAATGTTTTCATTCTTCAGTTGATTGACTAAATGGATGTAGAACCCAAGGCTATGGGTATTTATTGTGTACAACATACTGTTTTAAAATATGTATACCTGGTGGAATGGCTCAGTCAAGCTAATTACCGTATGCATTACCTCTCACACATCACTTTTTGTGGTGAATCAAATGTGTACTTATTCAAATTATTTGGAAAGCTTCTGTGCAGCATACACTCACCTACTGGCGATGATATATATAGTGCCCTAGAATAAGCAACTCTTAAAGGTTTTGATTATGTTAAAATATTCAGAAAAGTGTTAAGCTTTAAAATATACTCAAGAGTTCAAAATAAAATCACTCAAGAGACTGAACTTGTTGGCATATAAATTGGGGGAAGAGAAACAGGAAAGGGAAATGAAGACACCTTCCTAAATGGCCTATGGCTCGTCACAAGCATTTATGGAGACTTACATATGAAGCCTCCCTCATGAGTTATAACGGAGTGACTCCAGAGCGGAAGAGCCGGCAGTGACTACGCATCTACTATGTGTCTGCTACTTCACTGCTAGGTTACAACCTTATCATCTCATGGTGTATAGTGCGCACAGTTTCAGGTGGGGAAGATGGAAAAAGTTCTAGAGGTTGATGGTACTGACAGTTACCCTGCATGTAAATATCCTAATACCACTGAACTATACAGATAAAAATGGCTGAAATGCCTGGCATCGTGGTTCATACCTGTCATCCCAATAGTCATGAGGCTGAGGCAGGAGAATCGCCCTGAATTTGAGGCCAACCTGGGTTACACAAGTGAGTTGAAGGCCAGCCTGTACAACATAGTGAGACCCTATCTCCAAAAATAAAGGGGGGCTGACATGGCTGGGCATGATATCTCAAGCCTGTAATGGCAGCACTTAGGAGGCCAAGGCAGGTGAAGTTTAAGGTCAACCTAGGGTACACACAATGCGTTCAAGGCCAGCCTAGGCTACATAGTGAGATCCTGTCTCAATAAATTTAAAAAAGTGGTTTTATGTTATATATGTATTTTACCAGAATTAAAAAATGCACTATACTATAGTTACCAGTCATCTCCTAATGTTGTCCCTACCAGCATTATGAATAGATATTCCAGTATACCCCCATGACCTGACTCTATCGTTGGCTGTTAAAATTAGACCCTCAAAGAAATTAAGTTAGACTTCAATCACACTGGGGTGTAGCTCAGTGGTAGAGCGCTTGCCTGGCATACATTAGGCCCTGAGTTCCATCGCCAGCACTGCAAACCTCAAAAATAAATAAATTCAGTTAACAGTGTTTTTCAGAACAGATTTTTCCATTAAAAGGCTAAAAATAAGTGAAACAGTCACATTCCAACCTCCATACCACATCCACATTTACCTTTTGCAGAGCATCCACAAGGATCCTAGAAGCATCCCTAAATTGTTCAGAGTCTTCCCCATAACGTTTTCCAATTTCATCTAAACCTGCCAGCTCCAGTGAATATAAATCAGGAGAATGATCCTTGGCTAGATGCTTGTGACGAGACAACTTAGGAAAACAAACAAAGGCAGTGGATGAAGTAAGATGTCAAAGCCAGCCGGGTGAAGTTTTATGCCTAAATAATGTAGGGAAGTAGTGGCGAACCTTTTAGAGCTTTCAATGATAACGAACAGCTGGCTGTGGCACGCAGGCCATAGGTTCGCCACCACTGTTCTAGAGTATCATGGAACCAGGCCAGTGTGCACAGCATACAAACAGTCTAAAATGGTCATAGAGATACTGGCTTAATGGAAATTTCTCACTTTGGGGGATAGTTAACAGAACTTGCTAAATATTAAATAAAAGCTCTTAAAATTGCTTAGTTTTAAAAACTCAGATATGGGGCAGGACATGAAAAAGCAGATGGTTGGTCCAGTCTGGTACCAGGACTTCATGAGCTACTGGTGTCTACCTCCCATGTGCCCTCCCAGACCACTGCCTGAGGCTCCTAGCACTAAACTCCAAAATCCTTGAATCGACACCTACTGCCAAAGTTTAGGAAATAACTTCAGAAGCAAGCAAACTGTTAAGAATTTCTATTTCAGTCACAAGGATGATTTCTTTAAAAAAGCATTCACAACAAAACAAACCTGCTCAAACAGATTTATTTCCCCCTTGACTTGGCTGACAGTATTATTAGTTCAAACTCTTATGTCTATTTTCGACCCAAAGCTATAGATGTAGGAATTAAGTCTTACTATCTGACAAGAAATCAATGGCCAACTCAGAACTATAGCCAGGGTGTTTTTACTCCCAGGCCTATGTTCTTGGAGGATACACTGTCTCTCCTAAAAGCAGAAATGCAAAATAATCTGACTTTAATAGGGCACAAGTTCAAAATTCCCAGCACCACAACTAATTTCTCAGCTTTCATGGGATCATGCATCTAGGGCATGTGGCGTCACATTTTGATCTGTCCACTAGCATTCAAGTGTTCTCCAGCAACTGCGACGGAACTGGGAAATGTGAGCCACCTACTTACCAAACTTGAAATGTCATGGAGCACTTGCAGTTCAGAAAGGAAGAGCAGGTCAACCTTCGGAGAGCCAGATAAGTGAGCATTATTCTAAACATGCAGCAGAGATCGACATTTGCCGTTTATCAAGTAAAGAAAAGGGTATTACAAATATATATATATATTTTGGTACCAGGGATCAAACTCACGATCTCATGCTTGCCAGGCAGGCGCTTACATTGCTAACCTAAATCCCTGGCCTGGGCATTACAAATATTAATCACGGAAGTGACTCAGACAACTTTCCTCCCTTCGGGAAGTTCACTTCCATTGAAAATGCACGCATAGGGCTGGGGGCGTTGCTCAGTGGACTCCATTCCTAGCACCCCTCCCCAAGAAAGCACATAAAACACTTGCTAACTAAAAGGTGGTGGCCTTCCCCTAGCACAGTGACTCCTCCTCAGTAGCTGTACTTCCGACAGGGCCATGATGCGAAGCACCCGAATTGTGATTTTTTTTCCCTCAGGGGAATCGGGGTATCTGGCACAGGGCAGTGAGACCCTGCCAGTGGACTGCCCTTGGACATGCTCCACACTGAAGAGAGAAGGATGGTGGCCCCAGTCATCCAGTGGGAGGGGGAAGCGGCCACAAAGTGGCATGCCCTGTGGTTTAGGTGCGTAAGCAGATGGCGAAGTTGAGTCAAAAACAGAGGTGCCCCGTCACCAGTGTCCAGAAAGAAAGAAAAATGTGGCAATGTGTCAGCAGTGTTGTGGCCATGAATAATGGCTCCCAAGTTACCAGGTCTACATGGCTCCACCAGCCAAGGCCATGCTGTGAAGTCTACCCTATTTGGATTAACAGGGAGCAACCCTGTGCTAGAATGTAACACTGCACCACTGCTCAACTCACACCGAGGGTAAGTCTACTCATGAGATTAAGAAAATTATACCAATGGAAAAAAAAATCTACTCCAGCAGTAAAATCTGCACAATTTTTTCTAATACTTCAAAATTTCTAAAATTTCAAGTAGCAAAAGGAAGGAAATTAATAATGATATTCACAGTCAGAGACTACTGGCACAGGTCTGTAATCCTGGTATTCTGGAAAGCTGAGGCAGGAGGATCACAAGTTTGAGCCTACCTTGGGCAACTCAGCAAG